>CABFVZ010001254.1:33732-57393 GCA_902151445.1 Timema monikensis
GGAGTATCTGGCCAAGGTAAACATTTATGAGTGTGCAGCTCCAAACAGGGAGTAAATAATAAGGATGTTCAAATGGAATATTAGGTCATCATTCGTCAAACCTATAGAATCTTTAAGGGGTCTCACACTTAAGGAACATATAATATCAAACCTAGATAGCTTTTAAAAGGTTTCAAGTTGAGATAACATTCTATAGGTATAAAACCTAGATAATATTTTGTATTATTTTTTATACTCTGCAAATAATTAAATATAAAACAGAATTAAAAGAAATTTAACCAATAAAAGATAATTCCCATTAAAAATGTATAGAAATTAAGACTATTTGATTTATATTAATCAATATTTGTTCTAAATTTTGCTACTTGACTTGATAAAAAATGCTTTTCATAGACCACTATATATATATATTTTTAATGTTTTTATGATGTTATCATAGTATTTTATTATTTATTATACTTTACATCCTACATTTTACAATTCTTACCATATTGTTAAAAATCAATATATTTTTAGTCTTGAATTATGTTAAGGCGACATTTTTATAATTTCCCATTCCCATTCTAATTCTGATATGTTGACACATTTCCTGCATTGTTAATGTACAAAAAAAAGTCATTCACACCCATCCCTACTATTTTGTTGCCAAAATATATTTTTCTTTGTGGAATTTTAATCTAAATAAAAATGTAAAATAATATTTTTAGTATAAAATCCTTGGGAGGTTGTAATAGAAATAAATAAAAATCTTTTGTTAAAAAAAATTGCTTATGACAATCAAATTACTATGATGTCAATAACAAATTTAAATCATATTCTATTCTGATAGTAAACAAAGCTAGTACAAAAATATCTTGTTCAATTCATTGTGACAGACTAAATGATCAGTTTAAACTGTTTTGATATCAAGATGAAGTTCAATCAAGTCAGACCTATATAAACACAAAGATGTTTAAAAAAATGAAAATTTGTATGTTGTTTTAAAGATAAATTTGAGCAGAATTCATTTTATTAACATGCACTAACAATAGTACAACTGTGTAAAAAAAGAGCACCCCTAGAGTAATTATAATGAATAATAGGGTAAGGGGGGCAGAAACAATTTTGTTGTGCTTGGAATTTTTGCAAAATTAGTGAAGAAATCACAACTTAACTGATAAAAAATATAACAAAATTGATTCTATAAACATGTGGCTTTACATTTCCCAATATTACAATTCATCTTTAACATTTTCATGTTCCTGAAGAGTGGCTTGCCTAGTATCTATTACTGGTATGGATTCAGTTTCTGGGCTTGTAGGAATGTCAGCACTACCATTGTTGAAGGAACATAAGTACACTTGGAAGATAGATTGAATTATCCGGAACTCTCTACTGTCTTCACGGAGTCGGTCCAACGATCCGAGCAAGAGATGAATCTCTTTTATGTGTTGCAGTTTCATAAAAAGTAGCTTCATTTTTTTGTAGAGCAGTTGCTGGTGATGACGTGACACACTATCCCTCACAGAAGAAGAGTCAAGATAAAACCGTCTCCTTAAACGGGTGGTTCTACACACTGCCAAGCTGTTGGCTATGATTGTGAGACATTCCTGGCGCACACGGGTCAGGCAATCCCTAGCAGACTTGTCATCATGGCCTCTCTCCCAGGCAGCACATAAACCAATTAGCCCCTGTAGTTTACTCTCACTAGGGCCAAGATTGGCCAAAACAAAGTTTACCAAGTTTGGCACAGTCACTGGAAGATGACGTGGAAAAACACGGCTCTCAGATTTTCTGTACACAAATATTCAAAACAATTTATTAAGTTATCCAATAGTATAGTGAACAATGAAAGTCATGTGATTAATACTGATATAAAAGAAGTTTTATATTATTCCTTTTAACAAAAACCAAAAGAACTTTATATTATGTATAACTTCTCATAAGCAAATAATGAATGCTTAATTTAATGTCTTAGAAATATAATATGAAAAAAGAGAACCAACATTGGAAATATATATGTTAGTGGAGTGCCAATAGCTAGTTTACCCTATTCTGATACCTTGCTCAATATTATTAATTCATCTTCTCGATACTCGATAACCTATTCGGTACTATTCAACGTAAAATTGAATAAATCCTCATTGCGTGAGCATAGAAATTAAGTCAAAAGAAAAATGCTTAGTTTGTTTCAATCTATTTGTTTCCATATGTCACAAAATATGGAAACTAGTCAATTTGGCTAGTTAAACAAATCATAACCAAATGCAATCAGACAAAAATAATATTTGTAATCAGTACTAGGCCTACAGTAAGAAATACAAGCAGAATAAATAACATTGTAAGTAAATAATATGACTAACAAGATTTGCAGGTGTACTCAAAAAACTTCAAGATATTTTTAACTCAAAGTCTTTTAAAAATGAAAAAAGCTTTTTTCAATTACAGAATAATACTTTTTAATTGTTTCACAATATCTATTAAATCAATTTTCTTAAGTGAAAAGATATTTAGATAAAAAAATTATATTCATGATAATGTTTAGGAAGACTATCTAAATCAAAGTTGAAGATGCTTACAATAGTTGAAGTCGATAAATATATTAATTAATATTTAATGTGGATTATTTTTAAAACATTTGAATGAAAATTAGTATTGATTAATATAATACAGATGCAAGTCATTTCATTTGCTCACCACTTCCTTGCCAAAGCATTGAGGGAAATCAGCTTTATGAAGTGAATGTTTACTCGGCTATTTCAAGACAGAATAAGTGTTCTCCTTATGTTCATTTTTTAATTACATTTCCCTTTAATAATCAAAAATCGACCTTTGTCGATCGTGACCATGTTGATAAGCTGCAAAGGAATTGTATGTTTATATTGATTGTGAGGTGGTTTAAAGCTGAGCAAAGAAAATAGTAGAACAAAGCAAGACTACAACTAGTAACTAATGACTAGCCACTAGCGTTGTTCTGATGATTATCATTCATCCCTTTCTCCATTCTGTCTCAAAATCATTCTATTATTTTTAAAAGAATCGAATGATTCTTCGATTATTGAAATCATTCGATTATGCACATCATTATCCCCAACCTGTATGAGGAGTTAACCGTGTTGAATACTAAAGAGTGCTATCAAGATTTTTAGTGCAAAGTATTGATTATTCCGATACATCGATATCGAGGGTATAGAGGAATCAAGTATCGTATCGATATTGGCCCACCCCTAATTTTATATATATATATATATACACACACACACACACACACATAAAAGGACTGGGCCGATGAGTTCTTTTTGTAGATATTGCGTTTCCAATATTGCCGTTAGCTGATGCCAATTTAGTTATTTTTTTAATATTACAAAAGTGTACAGTAACACTACTCAAACACAAGAATTATCTGATTTTGCCACTTTTATACTTTTCATGATAGTAGTAGATTCGTTGAATAAAGGTTTAAATTAAAGTTTTAAATGTTAAAGTTGGTTAGATATTTTTAATTCGATTGTTGGGCCTACTGCACTGTTATAATAAGCAATAATGTAAATAATTACAAATTACCAACGCAAAAAAAATGCCACAAAAGACATTTCTATGTTTTATTAAAGTACAAGTAAAAATATTCCCAGGCAATGAAAAGTTTTGTCTTTGCTGTTTGTTGTATTATTAATTCTCAGTTAAATGACAAAATAACTAAACATATCTCTAGAATCTTCTATAACCTTTTTCCAAATATAATACAATTACCTCATCAAGCAAAAAGAGGTTTTTCTTATAAAGATATATTATATATTCGTATACAATGTCCTTTTCCCGTGTTTGTCCTTTATGTTATACCTTTTATAAGTTCCTATCTATGTGTCCTATCATTCTTTATGATTTTACATTTTCTCCCCTTGTGTGTTTTGTTTTTCTCTTTTAGGAAGTTGCATTGCGCGTTTCACACTCCTCCCTGTTGAGTTTCAATAGAATGTAACATAAGTCGGGGGATTGGACGGTGATCAATTTTCTTTAAGAGGCAACCCATTACCTCTTTGTCCAGTGGTGGCAATGTAAAGTGTGAACTGTGTTCTTCCTTTCATTGTAAACGCCATATTGTGTTTGTTACTTTTATGTGTTTACATCCACCTTCCCTATACCTTCATCCAAATATAATAAAATAACTAAACTACTATTTATAACACCGATAAATTGATACTTCGAAATTATGATTGAATGCGGTCTAAGAACTGATCTTGGGGAGCACTCAGTGAGTGATCGATCAAGTGGATCTTGGGGAGCGCTCAGTGAGCGATCGATCGAACAGATCTTGGGGAGCGCTCCGTGAGTGATCGACCAAGCAGATTTTGGGGAGCACTCAATGAACGATCGAGCGAGCAAATCTTTGAGTACTCAGTAATCAGCATGCAGCCGACATGAATAAACGAAAAACACATGATAACTGAACACGGTTCTGAGCAGCTAGCCCCTAGAGTATGCAATAGCACAATAATGATACATTATTTTGGATGTATGTTGTTTTTGCTGTGTTAATTAGATACAGTTACATAAATAAATATTTTTATCAAGTATTTCATAATTTGAAATAAGTCTTAAGGTAAATAAAATTGAATGGTTTATTTTGTTTAGAATGTTGATTTTGCTGTTTGTCATAAAATAAAATATCTATTGCAGAATTAAAGTATGTGTGTGTACATGTAAGAGACTGTATTTAAATATTTTTGTTTGAACTTTGAATTATAATTTCATGGCCTGAGAATCTAAAATATATCTATAGATTTTGAATTATCGGCATAAAAAATCTCCATAATAAAACCCAATTATCCTTGGCCGATTGTGCCAATATCGGCCGATAAATCGGATTGGTTATGGGCATCGGCCCAACTCTAATATATATATATTTTTTTTTTAAGCTACAAAGGTCAATAAAATTATTCTACCAAATACATATAAATTAAATATTAAAAGGAGGGTAGAAGGGCAAGGCCTAAACACTTCTCAGAAAACTGTAGGCCTCAATGTTCACAACTAAACCACAACTGGACTATTCTGTTGTTACTTGTTTCTTGATTTAAAAAAACAAGTTTAAGCTTGGATTCTGCAGTTGTATGTTCAAACTTGTCTCTTTACTCTTGGTATATGGATAGAATGTTGTAAATGTATTAATTTAATTATTAGATTCAATTATCTGTTAATAATGTTTATATATAAATTATCTATCGATTAGTGTGAATAGGCCTGCTTGGAAGAAAAGGAGAGAAGGTTATCCAAGGTTGAGACAGGGAGGGGAGTGCCTGGATATGGTAATATATTGGTGAGCAAGTTCCCACCTGTGAAGGGCTGGGGAGGGCTCATATAAGTCGAGTCCAAATCTGAATTGTGTGTTCGGGCATGGGCTGCTACTGGTTTGTCAGGGTCATTGTGGTTGGTGTCAAAACAATGACAATTCATTTGTTGGCTAAGTGTCCCTGGGGTGAGACCAATGTTTTCAGCAATTCAGTATGCTAGTTGCATTGTAACTGGTATATAAGATTTTCTGTGGAGTAATCATAATAGTCTTTCAAGGGGTATTCCATTTTCCATTTGTGTGAGTCTGCTGTTGAATGAGTTGGAAAGTTGGTGAATTTTGCAGGTACTGCATCTCGATTTGTTGCAAGGCCTGATGTTTTTGTTGTTGTTTGTGGCTGGGTGGGGCAATTTTGGGTGAACCAGAATGTTTCGAAGATTTGGGAAGGGGGGGGGGGATTGAATGTGAGTTTTGGAGGACTGTTGAGAAGATTTTGTGTGAGAGGTGATGAGGTTAGGATATTGTAGCCTGTGTTTAGGATAAATCTAGGTTTGTCTAGGCCTTCATAATATTGAGTGGTGAGCAATAGGTCATTGGAAGGTTTTATCTTGATAGGCTCTTAAATGAATAGGACTCTGTTTATTTGACTGTTGATTATGTGTTTATGGTAACCTCAGGTTGTCAAAGCCTTGAAGAGTTGTTGGCATTGCTTGTTAAGGTCTTCTTCCTCAGAAAATATAAGTTTGGCTCTGGTAGCTAGGCTATATATAAGGTAGTGCTCACATGTTATATGAAGAGGATAGTTGCTTTGGAAATGTGGGTACTATTGATGTTTGGTGGCTTTGGTGTGGATTGTGGTGTTTGTGTTTCCCTAATGAAGGTTTAGATACATACAACTTGTGAATCTGTGGTACTTTTTTTTAGGGATTCTTTCAAATCTTAAATATATTGAATACTATTCAATCAGATGATTAGAAGATTCAAGCATCCCATTTATACATAAAATATAAAAGCTATGTCTTCTTAAACAATTATCTGGATTCCAAAATAAGCTAAACCACTGATTAATATAAATGTGTGCCTGTCAGATGTTATCATACCTTCGGGCTGGAAAAAACAAAATTGCTGGGAAGTGGTCCATTGTGTACTCCCAAGGCAGGTCATTGTGTTCCCCATCAATACGAGCAAACTGCAGCTTAGCCACAGTTCGGAAATACCTGGCTACAGTCAGGAAGATATGAGCAACCCCGTGGCAAAAACCACAATAGGGAGTGTGATAAAGAACCACTACAGCCTGAAAAATAAGATAGATTGTAAAATAATTAATTATGTTTAGTTATATGTTAAAGCGTGTTTATAGGAAGTCCTTAAAATACATAAAAGCCCATACAAATACCGGTCTCTGCTTATTAATTTAACTCAGGTTAGAGTAAAAAAATGCATATACAATAGGGGTCTGCAACCTTGAGTTTTCTCATTGTAGTCGAACTCGAGTCAAGTATTTCTAAAAGCTCCTGAGTTTGAGTCGAGTTCATTCATAATGGTAAAATGTTAATTGTATGTATTTGTTTATTTTAAATGTAGATATCATATCTTTAAAATATATACCACTATAAAATATATTGAAACACATGTTCTTAAACTATGATTAACATTCATTTTTATAAATATTTTTTGAAAAAAAGTGAAATGGAAATATTGAGTTTTAAATTAGAAATAACACTTTAAAAAAAACATAATTTAAAAATAAGAACACCTCTAAAATAAAAATTTAGGGCCTAATAAAAAGAATAATTAAAATTGTTTCAACACTCATGTCTTTAAGGACATTGAAATTACACTATTATAAAAAAAGTAATAAAATGAATAATTGCATGATGGCTTGGAAATGTACATTAAGATAATGTAGAAACACTACACCATAATGTAAAGTAAGTGATAGTGAAAGAATCCAACCTGAAAGGATAGTTAGGCTAGGCCTAAATAGGAACATACACACTTCTCTTTTCATTTCTTCTTAAACTTTTATACTTCCATCTTATTTATAACTTCCACAGTTACACATTAGTTGGAGTTTTCACAAAGATTACTTTTTCATTATTCATATTCCTTATTCATCGTTCATTTTTTTTCATATGAAAAATAAATATTTTCGAAAATTCAAAACAATGTGAAAATGTGGAAGTTTGAAGAAGTGAGAAGTGTTAGAAGAAATATAGATGGGTGTTTGTTTGTATCTAGGCCTAACCCAACTATAATTTCAGGTTGGCTTCCTTCACTATGACTTTACATTATTGTAGTGTGTTTCTACATTGCCTTGATAAAAAGTTAATAAAATCGACGTTTTAATAAGCGAATATTTCCCCAGAATATGCTTCAGGATCTTAATTTACCCTATAAGAAAATATAAGAATCATAAACAGTTAGAAATAAGAAGTGTTTCATATTTTGTTTATTATTCCTTAGTGTAAACGTGCATGATCACACCTTGTGTTCCATTTCCATTCCTCTATGCACAGTTGCATATGCGTGTTGTATGGTCTCTCGCCAGACATTATCTTATTGAAAAATTTATTTCAATATACTTTTTAATGCTTATGCAAGTTGATGCTTGTACTTTAAAATTAAAAATAATATGACTAAAATAATATTTCTAGAAAACATTATGAAATAGTAAATGCTTTTTTAATATAAATGTGCTAAGTTTTGTAAAATTGTATTGCAATAAATAAGATCAACATTGATTTTAGACAGGTTAACCAACATAATTCTAAAGCTAAATAGTAACTAAACTAAGCTAGCGTTGTTATTAAACATATTAATTGATAAAACATTTAAATATCTTAGATTTGAAAATATTAAAAATAATATATTCTTGATATTGCATTTTTAATTTAACAGAAATTATTATTTTAGAAAGGGACTAGGTAAAAATAGTAAAAAGCGTCATTCAATTATTTGATAATCTAATTAGCTATTTTTATTTTCATTGCTTTGCCATGGCAATACAAGTAAACAACTTCAATCAAGGATAATTAAAAATGGACGACAATATTGAATAAATTTACCGGCTGAAAGTAGTTTTAAAGCTCTATTATGTTATTAATGTGAAAACTGCTATTTTTAACAATTCTTTAAGTAATTGAATGCTTTATATGTAGAAATTGCAATATTATCTAGATTAAATAGCCTATGCTTAATCGATCTAGAGCTTAAAGTTTGAGCTCGACTCGAAGCCCAAAATCTAAGTACTCGCAGAGCCCTAATACACACAAAAAGTAAAAGCCTATTTGGTTGATAAAGAAAATATTATAATATATATAGTTATCGTTATTAAATATATCGCTTAAAAAAAACTCTTTTCGCTTTTTGGTGTAGTATGTAAGAAATATATTTGGAAGAAGATACAGGAAAGGTGAATAGAAAACATAGGAACAGGAACAAACACAATATGGTTTTTACAATGTAAGAAGAACAGAGTTCATTAACAATGCTGCAGTTGGACGATATATATATATGTAAACGAGATGGGCCACTCGAATCTTTGAATCCTTGAATCCACCAAATCCTGACAAGTATTTGAGATTCGAGGATTCGGTGTTTTACTGGATTTGATGGTTGAATCTTTCTCTTCATAAACAAAGCATAATATTTTGAACTAAAAATTACTTAGTTAGGCCTACTCAAAAGCACAACTTAATCTCAGTAATCTTTATTTTGTCAAACAAAAGAGACAAGCACAAAAAAATCATTATTTAAAAAAAAAAATCGTTAGGTGGGGAAAATCTTATGTGCCTAATACCCTACCCTACCCTCCCACCTCTATGGGAAACTTGGACTCGAACGTTTCAGCAAATGCTTACTTTTAAAATACCCACCCCACGAACAATCTTGTAAATATTTTAATAAACATATTAAAACTCTTCAAAAATTAACAATAAAAAATAGAAATACAAATAAACTTGATATAAATAAAACAAAGTACGGCTTTTTTTAAAAGAAATAAGAACACATTACAAACGATACAAAGTTGGCCGCCATGATGTATATTATGTTTACTATCTAGAGTGATGATTAAATAAAGATACTGTTAATTCTTACCATCCAACTGGTTTTAATTATCCACAAGTATGCAAAGGATCCCAATTTATTGGATACAATTCTTAAGTTAGCTATTTTGTTGGGTTTCATGAAAAATAAATATTGTCAACAGTCAGACGCTGATAAAACTGTTTATTTATGCCTACCTACATATGTATTGTATATCAATTGTTTGTTTAAAATCGATTCAGGTAATCTGATCACTTATTAAGCGCTCTCGATTTTTAAGAATCAAATAATGACTAGCTAATACATTATTTGTTTTTAAATTGATTTTACCCAAATTTTAAATATGTTATTGAAGTAATTGTAAAAAATATTCAAACATAGTCCTGCCTTATAAAATAGGAATGAACATATTGTAGTAGAAAATAATGTTCATGTTTTGAATAAAATGTTTTCTCAGAAATCGATATATCGCAAGAATCGAATATATTTCTTGTTTTCTACGTGAAGATAGTTTTTTTATATATATAAAAAAATAATAATAAAACATACTTAGGCATTATTGAGTTCAGTATTTCAAATGTATGTTTAATTGTTAAGCATGTTGTTTTAGTCTTTATTAAAAATATCTGTTTTTATCTTTGCTTTCGTATTAAAATAAATTATAATCCTTTAACATGATTAAAGTTGAACCTAAGGTAACTAGGCCTAATCTGTTTATTTATTTCACATGATTTTTTTAGAAACTTAACTCATTCTAACAACACTTTAAAAAAAATAACTAAAAAACACTCAAATTTTGATTGCTTTGATTAAACAAACTCTAGATTGTTTAATTTGGCTGGATTTTAACCTGTATTTTGCTAGGAAGGTGTGGTTATGGTTGATTTAAATTGAAAGCATGATTGAAATAAATTTTAATTTACAGTTTAGGCCTATATTGTGTAATGAAGGTATATTTGTAAAACATTAAAATTTCTAGCAATTTGCTAGGATTCGAATTCGAGATTCAGATTCGACCCATCTCTAATATATATGCATCCTATGTCAATTTCCTGTGTGTGTCCTTTATGTTATTTGTTTCTTTTAAATGTCCCTATCTAACTGTCCTATCATTCTTTAACCATTTTTTTCTATCTCTTTTGTGCTTTTTAGTTTTCTCTTCTAGAAAGTTGTGTTGTGCCTTTCACACTCCTCCCTAGTGAGTTCCAAGAGGCAGTCATTACTTCTTTGTTCAATGGCAGCAATGAAAAGCGTGAACTGTGTTCTTTATTTCATTGTAAAAGCCATATTGTGTTTGTTCCCTTTTATGTGTTTTCTATCCACCTTTTCTGTACCTTCTTCAAAATATTTATCACTATTAAATAGATAATATAGATAAGAAAATCAGGTGTGTAGAGAGTTCTTAAGGTGAGGCAGAAGGAAGCGCGAGTATTTATACAGTTTTTAAAGAATATAAATTTTTTGGCCTAAATAAATCAAATATCTCTCCAGTAGCAACATAGAGTTTAGTTTTCTACACATTCTAATATCAACAGATCTTGAATATCTGTCAAGGGTGTCTTGGAATTTTGTAAAAACTTTTTAAATAAAGAGAAAAAGTTTGGACAACATTCCAGGACACCCTTGACAGATATTCAAGATCTGTTGATATTAGCATGTGCAGAAAACTAAACTCTATGTTGCTACTGGAGAAATATTTGATTTATTTAGGCAAAAAAATGTAATGCTATAAAAACTCTAAAATTACTCGCGCTCCCTTCTGCCGCAACTTAAATATAAAGCCTATCATATAGTGATATGAGTATATATAGTATAAGAGTGTGTGTGTATGTATATATAAATTAGCAGTCTTGCACGGCGTTGCCCTTTACCCACTGTGGTATAAGAATTATATAACACCTCCTATCTCCTCCACACTGCCTGTTACCCACTGTGGTATAGTAATTATATAACTCCTCTTTATTCCCTATCCCGTGGGGATTTCAAAAAAATACGGCCCTATTTCTTGTCTACATCATAAAGGGAACTTCTGCAACATTTCAGCTTTCTAGGTCCAAGGGTTTGGGCTGGGTGTTGATTAGTCAGTCAGTGAGTCAGGACTTTTCTTTTTATATATATATATATTTTATATAGAGATATATTAGGACTCTGCGAGTACTCGTATTTCGAACTCAAGCTTGTCGCTTAAACTTGAGATCGAGATTAAAAGTTTTTTAGGCTTGTCATTTTCGAGCTTCTACTTGGACTATGCGAGTACTCGTATTTCGAACTCGAACTTGAGCTTGTCTCTTAAACTCGAGATCAAGATCAAAAGTTTTTTAGGGTTGTCATTTTCAAGCTTCTACTTGATGTACTTAATAATAAATTTTTAAAACACAATAGTAAGCAGTCTGTTTAAGTGAGTTAGTATCATTTCCACTTATAAATCATTTGGTTACTTAAGAAATTGTTAAAAATTAATTTCAATTTTCACATTAATAATGTGATTGAGCTTTAAAACCCCTTTCAACCGGTAAATTTATTCAATATTGTCGTCCATTTTGAATTATACTTGATTGAAGATGTCCACTCATATTGCTATGACAATGCAATGAAAATAAAAATAGCTAATAAGATTACTAAATAAGTGAATGATTCTTTTTACTATTATGACCTGGTCTCTTTCTAAAATAATAATTTATGTTTAATTAAAAATGTAATATCAAAAACCTCTTATGTTAAACGTTTTCAAACTTAAGATATTTAAAACTTGTATTAACTAAAATGTTTAGCTACAAAACTAGCGCTAGTTTAGTTACTATTTAGTTATAGAATTATTTTGGTTAACCTGTTTTAAATCAAAGTTAATCTTATTTATTGAAATACATATTTTACCAAACTTACCACATTTATATTATAAAAAAGCACTTACTATTTCATATTGTTTGCTAGAAATATTATTTTAAATTTTAAAGTATGAGCATACTTTTATAAACATAAAGAATTAAATTGAAGTCAATTTCTCAATAAAATAATTTCTAACGAGAGCCCGTTCAATGTGCATGTGCAACTGTGCATAGAGGAATGGAAATGGAACAAAAGCCGTGATAATACACAATCACACTAAGGAATAATAAACAAAATATGAAAAACTTTAAATTTCTAATTGTTTATGATTCTTACGTTTTCTTAAACCAAAAATTAAGTTACTGAAGCATATTTTGGGGAAATATTAGCTTATTAAAACATCAAGTGTATCAACTTTTAATCAAGACAGTGTAGAAACACACTACAATAATGTAAAGTGATAGTTGTGGAAGCCAACCTGAAAGCATAGTTAGGTTAGGCCTGGATATAAGCAAACACACTTCCCTATTTCTTCTTACACTTACACTTCCCAATTTTTCAAACTTCCACAGTTGCACATTGTTGTGAATTTTCGGAAATATTTATCTTTCATATGAAAAGACATCAATGAAAAGTAATATTCCCAAAAATTCAAACTAATGTGCAACTGTGGAAGTTTTAAGAAGTGGAAATTGTAAAAGTTTACAAAGACATGAAGAGAGAAGATGTTATTCCTCGCTGCAGCTTCGGAGGTAACTGGATGATGTCACGACGACGACAACTTGTGTTCAAACATGTGTGGACTTTTCCGGAGTGGTGGGTGTAGACCATCCCGTGGAATCGCCAGTGACAAGGACAAGCAGATGGGAAAAGTGGAGAGGTAAAAGGAAGGAGTCCCGGTAGCACGGGTGTCGCGGTGGGTGGTAGGATGGAGTCCCGGCAACGTGAGTCGCGGTGGGAGGTAGGGTAGAGTGCCGGCAACTTGAGTCGTGGTGGGAGGTAAAGGATGACGGGCAGAAGGAGAGAGAGTTCAGACAAAATTGCTCTTTACAAAACATGGCAATTTATTAGCTCTTTCAAACGGCACACCCGGCTTTGGTAGCCACTTTCTGACTCGCTTCTGGCCGAGGAATCATCGTGCTAAATACCCTCCACTGATGCCTGGCCTTGTCCAATGGGAGAAAAGGGAGCTTCCCATTGGTGCGGTAGAATGTGAGCGATAGTGGCCGCCATGTGAGACAATAGAAAGAGGAGTTCTTATGGGCGCTGAGTACAGTGGGGAAATCGTCACGGACGGCTCAGAGAGCATGGACTGTGGTGTGGTCCAGGCAGGTAGAGAGGGTGGGTGGCGCAGCCTGTGCAAGTGCGGAGGAAAGATACAAGGGCCGACTGAACAGTGAGGCACAACAATCCCCCACACTGGCTTGCACACTTGCACACAGGTGACCCCTGATTTACATAAAGAAGTATTACTACATCATATTATACAAAGCTTATCCTTGTAATCACATATTATTTCTTATTTCTAAACTAACAACTTTTACATATATATTTTTAGAGCTAGTTTCAAAATAGTTTTGACATAGATTGACTGCAATAGTTCCCATCAACACCATCAACCACAAGCAAACAAAATAAACATTGATACATGAGGGATAAGATTTAAAAAAACACAATACTCCCCTTTTTAGGCCAACAAATATCTGACAGAAAACTTCCCCTTTCAGGGCCACCAAATTACAACACATAATCAGCCCTTTCTAGGGCCAACAAAGAACTGACAGAAAATGGTTCTTTTCAGGGCCACCAAATTACAACACATAATCAGACTTTTCTAGGGCCACCAATATACAATACATAATCGGCCCTTTTTTAGGGCCACCAATATACAACACATAATCGGCCTTTTTTTTAGGGCCACCAATATACAACACATAATCGGCCCTTTCTGGGCCACCAATACACAACAAATAATCAGCCCTTTTCAGGGCCACACTTGGACAGTGTTTTACGGAGGGGGTGTACCCACGCACTGGGTTGTGTTAACACGCATCGTGATGTTTTCGCCACACACTAGGTCGGAGTAACCACGCACTGTGTTGTTTGCTTCACACCTTGGGTTGGTGTAACAACGCACTATGTTGTTTGTGTCCTGCATTCGGTTGATGGGACCACGCACTGTGATGTTGGCATCACGCACTGGGTTAGAATAACCATGCACTGTGTTGCTTGCATCACACACAGGGTTGGCATAACCATGCAATGTAGTGTTTGTTTCCCATAATGGGTTTGTGTGACTACGCAGTGTGATGTTTGCATCAAACACCAGGTGGGCTAACTGCACACAGTGATCTTTGGTCTCCCAATGTTTTGGCGGGATTGGAAGTCATTGAGGTCTAAGTCGAATTCTGCACTGTTTGTTAGGGGAAGGAAGGGCCCTTTTGTGTCCTCAGAGGTAGTGGGTTCGAAGTCCTCTATTGTGGGTCATTCTTGTAGCTGTTGTTCCATGATGTTCTCACCAAGGGGTGCAGAACATAGTTGTCCCCTATGTTTCTTTCTTGATTGCTCATTTGGGTAGGTAGCCCAGTAGACCCCTCCTCTTTGTTCACTGGGTAAGGTCCTTCCCATTTGGGGGTGAAACTGGCATAGTAGGATTTTGTAGCGTTAAAGAGGGGGTGGGTTCGAACTAGCACTAGATCGCCGTTCTGGAAGGGTTTGGCGTGTCGTGTTGAAGTTTGGGGGTACCTTTGTGGATAGTTCGCTTGATTTCCTCGCACTTGTTCTTCTCTTTGGGCGGTTCCTTGGATAGGGTTCTCGTCTAAGTCAAATTTGATGGTTGATGCTGTGTGTTCTACGTAGAGGTCGTTGAGTGTGGAAGACTTCTTGGTGTTGGTCCTGTCTTGATATTCTATTGGGACGTTCTATTGGAACAGTAGGGGGATCTTCATTAAGTCTCAGAGTCCAGTACAGAGTATGGCGCTCATGGTTACCATATAGTACTCGGCTGTTCTCGTAGTCCAGGATTACCTTCTGTTTCGTGAACCATGGTTGTCCCAAAATCAGTGGTTCTCGAAGCTCATCGGACACCAGGGACGTGATGTTGATTTCTAGCTTTTGCATGGTTAGGGGTAAAGTGATCTGACCTTGCATGGTGAGGTCACTCCCAACCTTGGCCAGGTGGATGGTTGTGGTAGTAGGGATTAACTTCTTCAGGTTTGTAGGGGTAAGGTGTTGGTATTGGATGAAATTAGCGGTAGCCCCGGTATCTAATAGTAGAGGACCATGAGGAGTTTCACACAGAACTCTGGGAAGTGGTCAGGATGTAGAAGGAATGACGCTGTTTATTACGTGTAGTGGCCCTAGTTCCTGTCTCCCATCGGCGGGATCCTGCTGTACTCTGGCTTGGGCGTTTCCTGGTCTTTCTTTTTCTTGCTGGCATAGGTTTAGCACTGGGCAGTCACGATGAAAATGGTGGTTCAGATGTGGTTGCTGGGTTCTTGATGGGGCGTATTGTCATTGTTGCAGGATTTTTGGAGATATCTCGTTCCACGGATACGGCCCCAGCGATCAGTTCTTCCAACTCTTGTGGGTGTGGGGCTCGAAGAAAAGGTCTTAGTCCTGGTCGGACTAGTTCAATTAACAGGGGGATTATCTCTGCTGATGGTGCTGTGGAGGCCAAACATTGATACAGCTGTATCTTGTGTCGTAGGAATATCTTGACGGGCTTGGTCTGTGCTTGTTTCTTCCTGTATAGTTCCGCATGGAGAGAGGATATGATGGTTGTACCGGCAAGGTGGTGCGTTAATCATTGTTTGAATTCTTCCCAAGTCGTAATATATTCCCCGTGAAGTTTCCACCACTGGGCGGCTCATCTTTCCAACCCAGGCACTGGTAGTGGTAGTATTGTCAAAAGTCCTCGTTGGTAATCTCTCAGCCATCTTCCCTGGTACAGGTTAACCCTGGGCAATAATGTATTTACACCGGTGACTCAATGCAGGTAGTGCAATAGTAGGCTGTTTCGTTTCTGTCACGCGGCTCATCTGCCCACCCAATGCATAGGTGATGATAGGGTTTTTGGCAGGATGTGCAGTTTACATAGTGACGGTACTTTCCTGGGGTACACGATGGGTTGGTACACTTTTAACTTCTGGTCATAACTATCTTGTTTTGTCTTGTTTGCTGAGAATGTTTGGGCGACACCGGGTTTTGTTCACTTCCGGAAGTGTTTCGTGGTGCTCTGGGGTCGTGTAATTGGCCCGTTGGACATCCGTCCTGTGTCTTGAATCGCCCCACGTTTAGGCGCAAGAACTGTTATCCCTCACTGCGGCTTCAGGGGTAACTGGTCAATGTCATGACAACGGCGACGTTGTGTTCAGACACACGTGGGCTTTGCCAGAGTGGCGGGTGTAGACCATCCCATAGAATCGCCACTGACAAGGACAAGAATATGGGAAGGGTGGAGAGATATAAGGAAGGAGTCCCAGCAACATGAGTGTCGCGGTGGGCGATAGGATAGAGTCCCGGCAACGTGAGTCGCGGTGGGAGATAGGATAGAGTCCCGGCAACATGAGTTGCGGTGGGAGGTAAGATAGAGTCCCGAGCAATGTGAGTCGTGGTGGTATGTAGGATAGAATCCCGAGAAAAGTGAGTTGCGGTGGGAGGTAAGACAGTATCCCGGCAACATGAGTCGCGGTGGGAGGTAGAGGATAACAGCAGAAGGAGAGGGAGTTCAGACAAAATTGCTCTTTACAAAACATGACAATTTATTAGCTCTTTCAAACGGGTTGGGTAGCAAACTCTCTGACTGGCCTCTGACCGAGGAACCACCGTGCTAAATACACTCCACTGCTGTCTGGTCTTGTCCAATGGGAGAAAAGGGAGCTTCCCATTGGTGTGGTAAAACGTGAGCAATATTGGCTGCCAAGTGAGCCAATAGAAAGAGGAGTTCTCATGGGTGCTAAGTACAGTTACAAGTGCAGAGGAAATATACAAGAGCTGACTGAACAGTGAGGCACAACAAAGTGTGTTTATTATTATCAGGCCTAACCTAACTATCCTTTCAGGTTGGCTTCCTTCACTATCGCTTACTTTACATCACTGTACAGTGTTTCTACACTTTCTTGTTATACATTTCCAAGCCATCATGCAATTATACATTTCTTTAACTTTGTTTTATAGTTGTTAGTGTAATTTTAATGTCCTTAAATTATTATTACTAGCACCGCGTTTTACTACCCGTTCGCGTTATACACGCTTACGCTAATGTGTAATGGTAGGGTGATTGTGAGATGAAATGGAGGACCTACAGTTTAACGTGGAATCCGAACCACGGTGGAGGCCTGGCATTAAATGTCCTTAAAGACAAAAGTGTTGAAACCATTTTAATTAGTTTTTTTTTATTAGATATTTATTTGAGGGTTCTTGTTTTTTAAATGTATTTTATAAGTGTTATTTCTAATTTAAAAATCGATATTTCCGTTATTTAACTTTTTTTTAAAGTATTTACTGTTTATAAAAATGAGTGTCATTCATATTTTAAGAAAATGTGTATATATATATATATAAAACCATTTTAATTACTTTTTTTTATTAGATATTTATTTGAGGGTTCTTGTATTTTAAATGTATTTTATAAGTGTTGTTTCTAATTTAAAAATCGATATTTCCGTTATTAAACCTTTTTTTAAAAAGTATTTACTGTTTATAAAAATGAGTGTCATTCATATTTTAAGAACATGTGTTTAATATACTTTTTTAAATTTTAAAATTATGAATAGGCCTATACTCGAACTCAACTGGAGCTTTTAAAAATACTTGACTCAAGTTAGACTCGAATGAAAAAATCCAAGCTCACAGACCTCTAATATATATATTATAGGTTTATATATATATATATATATATATATTATAAGTTTCTAGTAGTAAAACTAGTTCCATTATCGGTGTGAGAATCTTAATCTTGAAACAATTTGAGGTAACTTATTTTCCACGTGAAAGACTTGTCAGAGCCAGGATAGTGGTGATATGGCAAGGAAAATATACTTAATTATCAGTTATTGTTCAGTGCTACACTATAGGCCTCTCTCTCTCTCGCTCATCCTCCCACTTACTCACTCACATACAAACACTATATACATATATTTTGTATTTATATTATCTGCATAACCTGTAGTATTGTAATTGTCTTGCTATGTTATATTAAACATTTTAAGACCCATTAAAAATATTTATTGCTCGTATATTTAGTATAATTTAGAGTGTGTGTATAAAACAGAATAATTTTAATTACAAAAGAAATTTAACATTTAGGCTTATATTTCAAGATTTTTGAAAGTTAATTTTGCCTGTTTCGCAAGAATGGGCCATGGAATATTTAGCATATACTTTATAAACACAGCGAAAAACTTGCAAAGTAATAACCTAAACCTAACTAGGAATGTTTGAAGATAGTTATTTCAGTTCAAAGTAAGTACTCAAGAGTTATTTTCAAAGTCAACACATATTTAATATTCCTTTTAAAGTATAAAAGTATTGGGGTTGGGTGGGAAGGTATGGGGGTGGGGTGGTAGGTGTGTCTAGTCTATAAAACCAAGATGTAAAATTACATAAAAAGTTTTAGTTATTTGCCCGTTCACGCTAGAATACAAAATATGTACCTTGCCCTTATCCAGAACGGTGGAGAAGAAAGTGTCTGTGGTAAGTTCAAGGACACAAATGGATCCCTCATCCTGTTGACAGTTTTGTGAGTTAATCTCAGGATACCTGTTGAGTGCAATTGGTTTCCTGGCAGTTGAACGTAATGACCTACTGAGGAATCCTTCAGTGTAGTTTACAATGAAGTCTACCAAGGATCCTTTACTAAGCTCAGCCTCAAGTAAATATGAACTCTCATCCTGTCAAAAATAACCAAGACAATTAGATAACTTTTATCAAAAGGTAATTTAGGCTAACAATTATTAACCTATTAATCATCCCTTTGTGTGACACACCCAACTTACCACAGCATTAAAAATAACAACTGCAGTCTTGTCTTTCCTAGCTAGAACATTAACACCCAGACCTTCTGCGAACTGATGGAATTGCACAGAGTCCATAGCAAGGAATGATAGTGTTTTATTTGTGCGGCACGCAAGACCTGTAAAGTTGCGAGGAGTCTTGCGGTGGTAGGTAGCTCGAGGAAACACAGGTGTGTGAGCATTATGAGCTTGATGAAAACGAAGACAACTCTCCTCGATAGCAGCTTCAATAAGATTCTCGGATGACCGCTCATCATCTTTCCCAGTTAGCATGGAAGTTTTCACACTGAAAAATCCCAATATGGATTGGTATAAATAAAGATTATAAATTAGCCGAATCTTTTTAATTATGTAAATAAATTTTAAATTCTAAAATGTATAAACATACAAAAAAAGTAGGATATTATTTTAATCAAAGTACAAAAATACATCAAAGATGTGTAAAGCTTCTAAAGGTCAAAACCTAAGGTCAGCCAGCATCCAATTGCTTTAACAAGCTCAATTTCCTTTGCATCTTGGAAAATATTTTGAAGTAAGCAAACTAAAAACAATGACTAATTTCAAATAACATAGAATATAACCAAATAAGAAGTGTCATTACTTCTGTGCCATTTTACCTAATGATTGAATTTATTTGGAGCTTGTGCAAGAATGTTACTTTGAATTCGTAAAATTTTCGGTCAGGAAATAACAATTTCCTGCAGAAATGAGGTAGGAAACAGGGGTAAAATTTTAAAATAATTTTCCACTTTCTGCTTTTATATAATACAGAACTTAAATATAGAGGTTAAGCTTGGATTAAATTTATAAATCTGAAAAATAAATATAGGTGTAAAGTGAAAAATTACTTCTTTTAATTTTTTTTCCTACCATTTCTGTATCTTGTTACCCGCTATAAATTATTATTTTGCGCCTGAAAATTTCTCGAAGTCAAAATTTTGTTTTCACACACACCTAATTCGAACTTATCAGAATAAATAAAAGTGAGCCACAATATTTCCCATAAGAATATCAAACACATTTCTGAGTCAAGTTTTCCTGGTTACCCCTTACATTTTAGTTACAAGAACTATTTATACACCAACATTAGGGTACTAGCATATTATGGTGAGCACACAGTGATGTTTAATTTTAGTTCCATACAGTAAATAAATGGCTCTGTTACTAATCAAAGAGGTGCGATTATATTCTTGACCTGTTCCAAAATGAATACTATATTTACTATTTATATCTTCACACCAAGTTAATTTGTAAAATACACTTTTCTTACAGTTAGTAATAACTCAAAATGATAGAATATTAGGAAAATCGTAGAGCACAAATAAAAAAAAGTAAAAACACTAAGACATATTTACACACTTCATTATTTCGATACTATTACTACTTCTTGAAGAAGATGCTATAATAGCATCGAAATATTGAAGTGTGTAAATATGTGTTAGTGTTTTTACTTTTATTTTTGCTCTACCATTTTCCTAATAGTCTATCATTTTATTTATTACGTTATTTATTATGTTTTTGCTTCATGCACTTTTTTCATACATATTACTTTTCTTACAGTGTTAACTATACTAACTATGGAATGAAAACATTGTCATTGTGGCTGATCTATTTTCCTTAAGGTTTATTCTTTTGTTGGTCAGGACATTGTTGTACGTCACAAGAAATGTTTGAGTCAAATTTTGCACATGGTAACCAAATTGTCTCCTCCCATGTCTTTTGCCAATTAATATGACAAATCCTCATCCTTGGCCATATTCAACAAAGTGATTACTTATGCCTTGCGTTTGACACTCTCCGAAATTTCAGACTCTTTCCTCTTTATGTTTTTCTGATTTGATGTGCTTCACGCCAGAATATCTGTGATACCATTATACAGTAATGTTATAAAACTCACATAAAACTGTCAACATTTTTCCTTCATATTGTGCAGTTAACTATCTATCAACATATTATTAATGAAAAAAAATCAAATACAAATCATTTCACGCTTAGAACTTGTTATCTCAATATCATTCAATATACTCGACTTTTACAAATAGCAATATTGAAATAATTGAATGTTGATCTATGTTTACACCAAACAAGCAAGCAAGGTCCATATATATTAATGTCCTTGCTTGGCCCTAACATGAAATCGTTTAAAAAGAGAGTCAAGCTATTGAAATTGAAATTTAAGTATCGAAATAGGTAAAAGTAGAAATCATGATTTTTAATGTTAACCTTAAAAAAAAAGTCTAAAAATCCATTAAAATACTCATATCTTGGTATCTGTTTTATACTTTTAACATTTACAAAAACATACTATCCAGTGTTTCCACGTTGAAAATGATATTGCATGATGTGATATCTGCTAAATTACAAACAAATTGTGTTTATTAAGGAAAAAACAGCTTGAATTTATGCTATTCGTGTGAAAATAGTAAAATTTGTGTTATTGCTAATGAGACTTAGCATGTTTCTAGTAGTATACTATTAAGGAGATAAATTGTAATAGGGTAAGGTTTAGGAAGATTTTAGAGGAAATGTACCTGTATTTGTACGCAAGGAGAGTGTGGAACCATTCAAGAAAAAAAAAAATCCTCAGTACCTGGGGCCAGGATTTTGAGTCTGAGCTCCCTGGAACCAACACACTACACTAGACAAGTTTGACATTTATTCTGCATGCCCACTGTGGCAGTTACATACAAAATTTGTAAATGTTTCACCACCAATAAATCCAAATACTAGGGATGGGACCCTCGAATTGGATATTCAAGAGTCAAGGATTTGAGCCTCAAATTCCTTGAAAACATTGGGTTTTTTTTTTTTCAATTTTTTTTATGTGAAATCAGTTTGTGAGCTCTAGTAAAACTTATAACCAATTATAATTGTAGGATGAACTTAGCTACCAGGCCCCAGATCTGCCATTTATCTCTTAACTGAATGTATTAATGTTATAATGAAGAGATTATGAGAAAGAGTGTTAACGCTTAGTTATTATTTCTATTTTCTAATATATATTTTTTTATTCATTTCCTCTTATGTTCATAATTTTTTCCGAGATTCAAATTCTAATTTGAGATTTGAAGGTAAATTGGTGATTCGAATTCAAGAATTGGAGTCGTTAAATAGTGGATTCGACCAAAATACTAAGATAGGAAAGTACGAAATTCAAATTTCAATGTAAGTGGTTAGAATTATATAATAAAAATCAACTTATTACTTAGGTTCCTTTAGATATCCCACTCTAATAGTTCCTTACTGACTAGGTAGTTCCCTGTGGGAGTCTTGTGAAGCTGCTAGCTCAACATCAAAGAATTCCCCCTAGGCTTGATGATTTGTTTTTGTGACATCTTAGTTGCATTCATATAATCATGATATAAACAATTTATAATAATTAAAACTATAATCGATGGACACACGGGCATAAGGTCAAATTATTTAGGTTTAGTTTGTCAGTGATGAGATCAAGATTTGAATTCGACTGTAATGAGGGTAGTTTTTCCTAAATGGTTTTCCCCTCCCTCTATGCAAATAAGGGTATATTTCCTCTCAATTCTGCCTACCCCATTTGTGTAATTAAATGTGGAGAGCCCAAAAGGGCAATAAGACGGATGATTTATTTTAAAATTAAAATTTGAACAATTGTAAGTTATTAAAGGGTAATGATGGTCTCGAAGAAAAAAAATTATATCAAACAATACACAAAGTTGGAAACCATTGGATTAAAATATTAAAAAAAAACCTTGGAGGGTGAGAAGAGCCAACATTGCTACCATGGTGTGTCTGTTTCCAGCAGACTTGTTGATGCGGGTAAGAGTCAAACCCTGGTCCTCCATCACATTTACAGTCCTTGCTGACATCCTGTGCGTTTACCAGGCACTTGTCTGAACAAGTAGTGCACATCTTACACCGTCGCCTGCCAGAGCAGCTTCCATTGGCCCAGAAGTGGCTCACCACCTGAATAGGTGGAGCTGTGAGCTCTTCTCGCCTGACTTTCTCTCTCCACTGTGAGCACTGGAGCTCTAAGTCAGTATACATATCTCTGCTCACTAAAACAGAAACCACACCAGGTTAGGCATATTTAAAGCAAAAATATGTTTTAACTTGACCAAGAAAATTAAGCCTGATGATTTAAGCATTCGTCTATCAGATTTGAGGATCTCTTAGGAGTTTGTATTCAAAACATGGCAGGGCTGGTTTAAAAACAAGGTTGCCACTATTTTCTTATTACAAAATTCCCTGTGTTTCCCAGAGGAAATTTTCATTTTTCTAGACATCTAATAGATATTATAAATATAGAGGCATTAAATTTTGTTTTAAAGAAAATTTTAGAAATGAAGAGTGGTAATTTGTCACTGGAAGCATGTGTTATTGTGTAAGGTAAACACATGTTTAAGAATTATTTGGAAAAGGAAGAGAAATGAATGACATAAATTTTCTAGAAGAAAAAATTGGTTATATTTTCTGTATGCCCTAAATTGAATGAAAGAAGAAAAAAAGTGGAAACGCCAAAAA
>CABFVZ010001254.1:57561-80294 GCA_902151445.1 Timema monikensis
ATATATATATATATATATATATATATATATATATTTAAAAGAATGTATTACTTGATAAAAAACATTTTAACCAATCTTATATATTGATATATTGTATATATACTGTATAGACTAAGTAACCCACACAAATCGTGAATAATAATTTACAATAATGAAATTAACATGTGATTTTCCTCTCTCATTCAGGTGAATTTCCTGTAATTAATTTAAAAAACCATATTCAACTCTCAATTTAGCGGGGTAGACCCCGTTATATCAATTTCCTCAATTTCCACAATAAATATGCAAACCCATCAAAAGCTACCAGATACACTAAGTACTTGATTAATAAGCGATATGACACAATCATACATAAATATATCATAATAACTATTATTGAAAAATCAATCAACAGTAAAATACCCTTAAAGAACTTTCTACCACAAACACAATTATTAAGCCTAAGGCCTAAAATACCAATTTTGAACCAAAACGTTGAAGTTTATTTAAAAATATTTCAAGTTTTTGAAACAAATCACTCACCACTCATCAGTAAACTAGCCCTCAACGATATTTTTACCAAAAAAACAGATGTATGGTGTTATTTAGGAGGTCAATTGGTCCATACACATTTATTTTAATCAAAATTGTTTGAGCCATTTTTGAAAAATATGGAATTAAAAAAAAATCACTTATCAGTAAACTACCTTTAATTTGAGGATTAAGGTCAAAATAAAAAAACGTCCTGAGGTATGGTCATATCTAGATATAAAGTTTTTAGTTTGAAATATTTTAATATTTTTCACTTTTACGAAACGCTAGAGGCCAGTTCTCACATTTATTTTTCACCGATTCATTTTTCCTGAAAATGAAAGGAATTTGTTCACATGTTTCATTGATAATGATGATCTTGATGTGATTGACCACTAGTGTTTGTTCGTTGCGCTAATTAATACTTAAACGCCATTTTTGAGAACTTTTACAACACAATGTCTGTAAATAAGCGCCACAAATTTTGTTAAAGGCTGTCTGGTTTGTCAATGGGAGTTGAAACTTTAAAACCATTGAGGATTAAATCAAATAAAAGGTTGCAAGTGATCTCAGTGTAGTGTTTAGTTAAAATAAATCCTTACATTCAAAGAAAAATGAATTCATTAATTCCTGTACATGTTCTCATTGTTCATTTTGTTTTCAATTTTCAAATATGATAATTAAAAATGAACAAAAGTAGAACTCTTTTTCACTTTTGGTAAAAATGATTCAGTCTAATGAAATTAGTGTTCTGACATTAATTTTGTATTCATTTTCAATGATTCATTGAAAGTTATTAATTGAAAATGACACGTGAGAACTGGCCTTAAATTAGCACTAAGATTGATATGATACCAGTATCGATACTTTTCTTTCGATACTAGATATTTTAGTATCGTTAACAACCTTTTAATATTTTACTAATGTCAGTACTTTTTACCCGGTATCGAAAGATTTTAATTTACCTACTTTTCTCCTTTTACTTCCTTTATTTTTCCAATCATTTATTAAATTTATTCATCTTTTCTTATTATTGCCTTTATTTTTCTATTGCTAAATGAAAGTATCGATACTGGGAAATATTGATATACTTCTCGTTCATTTTTTTCATACTCAAATATCGATATTTTACCAGTATGGCATATCCCTAACACTGCACTGAACTGAAGAGAAAGATATGAGAAAAAAGAACTGTGACCTTGGAGAGAAGTGTGGTAGAAGTGGGTTAGTCCATATCACAAGAGGTGGGAGAGGGAAAGTAGCTATGCACGGACACAAACACTATCAGTCATTTTTACAACCACTCTAATTTTATAACAGATTAGCAGGCTGGAGGCAATATTTTCATAAACTTTTCACTTCACAGTATACTCAATTTTTTTTTATCCTGGTCACAGCAGCAACCAGGTAAATCCACCTTCGCTAAATCAAGAGTTGACTGTAATAATCACATGCTGCTGGCAAGTGTTTCTGCTGCCAGTTGAATGAATTCATTCTTTGGATTTTGGTGTGTTATTTGACTGTTGTTTAAAAAAGATTACTCCTGTTGAAAAATATTGTTTTAGTATCGTGATGTTTTAAGGCTGTATCCTACCTATCTTACCATTTTGGCTATTTTTTATTTTTTAGAAATTGCCAAGGTGTCAATATTGTCTGTTTAAATCTTTGTGGGTTTTAACATTTAACACTTTACAGTCCTGCACTACACTTCTTATCTCTATCAGTTCTAGGAAAAGTCTACTTGCGCTTCAGCTGATTTTCATTCATATTGTGTATTTAACTATTTAATAACATATCCAGCAAAAAAAAACCAATATAAATACACACAAAACATTACATGCTTAGTAATGCCAAACTCGATATCTCAATACCATTACCTTTGAGTTTTACAAATAGCAATATCAAAATAATCAATCATCAATTTATGTTTAGACCAAACAATAATAACACTGAAACATGTTGTCATAGAAGACTAAGCTATTATATAATAAGGAGAAGGGAATACAAATAAAGATATAATTTTGCTAAACACAACCACCTGTAGCAAGGTTCATATATATTAATGTCCTTGCATGGAACTAGAGTGAAAGCTTATAAAGGCTGAAAACAAATAATTGATCTATCGAAATTGAAATTTAAGTATTGTACTCTAATGTGTAAAAGTAGAAACTGTAATTTTTAATGTTAACCTCAAAAAAATAAAACCCCTAAATATTTGTGAAAATATGTATTAATTACACAAATGGTTTAGGTATTAGGAAGGTTTATTTGAGAGGAAAGCACCCACCTTTTCGTGGAAAACCATTTAGGATAAACAATCTTCAGTGAACCCAACCAGGGTTCAGACCGGGATTGAACCTCGATCTCGTTTTCGTCAGTCTAGTCCAACACGAGAGTAGCGCATTTGACTAAATTGTTAGTGAAATGTCAAAATCGTTCTTTTAAATATTTAAATTGAAATGGGATCTCCATTGGTTGAATTCGTACTTATAGTAAACTATAAAACCTTTATAGATGGATTGATTATTTTTAATACTTTGTTAAACAACATCTTCACATTCAGGATTAAAAAAAAAAGTATCTTTTGTCAGTGTGAATCAGATTATTACTAACAATAACAATATTATGACTATTATGATTATTATGATTAATATGATTATTATGATTGCCATCGTCGTCACATGTGTTTGCTTAGCTATTTAAAAAAAGTAGTGAATACTTACTTGCCCTTTCATTGCCCAAGTAGTGGACAAAATCTTTCACCCAAGGATTGTCGTCACAGTTGTAATATTCCTGCCCCACTTCACGAAGCTAAAATACAATGACAATAGCAGATGTGATTAAAGGCATTATTATCATTGTGATTAATATTTAAGTGCATCTGTTAAAAGTATAAATTAGTGTCACAAGTACAATAAAACCTAAAGCTCAATATTTACCTCACGAGGATTTGAATCAATACCTCTAAAAGGTAGTTTGTCTTCAAATAAAACCCAACATTTCAAACAATGATTTTGTCACTAGCATGTTTGCATTATGATTAATAATGAGTTTAGCCAATAGGCATATGTGAGAAATATACTGTATATGAGAGTCAATCATGGTTGCTAAACTTTTTAAGCTTTGAAATTCAGCAACTATTACAATACTTTCAGACTAAAATATTTTTTCCCAGTATTTTATGTAAAAAAAACAATAAATAATAAAAATGATGTCATTTTCACTATGAGGCTACTAAAACCGCCGTTTTATATATTAATTTGAAATTATATTTTCATTGGTACTTCCTTTTAAATGACCTATTAACCAAGGTTATAAGGAAGACTTTATAACCAAGATCAACATTTATCGAGAATCGTTGCTGTTCTGACATAACCTATAAAAATTTATGATTTGTGAAAGAAAATAGTTTATATTAGGACACCCCTGCACCCATGGACAGCAATTTTAAAAATCTGAATCTTCATTTTATTTTTGAATCTCGAATTCAGATCTTGGAAAAAGTATGAACATAAAAGTAAATGGGAATATATAACAGAATCATATAAAATATAAATAGTAACTAAATGTTAGCTTTTTTTTACTTAGCATTAGGGGACTGCAAGCTTGGGTGTTTTCATCTTGGTGAACTCGAGCCGAATATTTCAAAAAGCTCCCTAGTTAGAGTATATTCATATTTTTAAAATGTTAAGAGTATATATTTATTCCAAAAGTAAAATAGTAGCCTATATTTAAAATGTGAACAATGTAAATACACATTAAATATAAATATCACATATTTAAAATTTGATATTTTAAATATATATGAAAACAACACAAGGTTCTTGAAATAAGCATGACACTAATTTTTATAAATAGTAAATACATTTGAAAAAAAAAGTTTAAAAAAGAAACTATTTGTTTTTAAATTATATATCACTTTCAATAAAGGATAATTTAAATCTAAGAACAACTCTCAAATAAAAATATAGTTAAAAAAGATGGTTACAACACTCGGATCTTTAAAGACATTAAAATTACACTAACAATTTTAAAAATAGTTCAATATTCAAGTGACATTTTAATGAGCTAATATTTCCCCAAAACACTCAGATCTTTAAAGGCATTAAAATTACACTAGTAACTTTATTTCCCTATAAGAAAACGTAAGAATCACAAAGAAAAATTTGAAATGTTTCATATTTTGTTTAATAGTCCTGAGTGTAATAATTGTGTATAGGGTGACTAGACGTCCTTTTATTGATTGTAGTCCCGTTATCCCCATGAAACTTGAACGGAATGCTAAATTGTCCCTTTTTAGTCATTCTAGTCCCATTTTATACCCTTTTTTTAAGTTGTGGCATGATTGCAGTAGTTCTAGAAGCTTTGAACATTTTGATTGTCAAATACGCAAAAATCTCTGCTAATGATGAATGAAATAAGCCGAATGATGGCAAAAGATTTATTGTTTTGCATGCTGGTTCAATAAAGGGCTTTGTGGAAGGTGCCGAGTTATTGTTTGCACCAAAGAAGACTACAGAAGATTATCAGAGGAAAATGAACGGTGAAAATTTACAAACCTGGATGATAAACTAGCTACTGATTAGCCTCAAGGAACCTTCTGTTATAGTTCTTGACAATGTTCCATGTCATACTGTACAGCTTAGTGAAAAACTAATAAAAGTTTATACAACACAAACATATTAAAGGCAATTTCTATCCAAAAAGGGTTTAACCACTTTCACAGCTGTTATGTCCACATTTTTAAAATTAATCTTATTATCTAAGCTAATTTGTTAAATAGATGAATACACTAAAGTCTTTAAGTATATCCATCCATATCAAGGATGCCCAGTCACAAAACCAAGAATATTGATTAAAAAAACTTTTAGGTGGAGAAATTACCGACCAAGAGTTGGAAGAAAGAAGAATATGCGGCATGGCTTCAAAAGAACGGTATAGCATTTCGTTCATTTGCTTTGAGGGGAGAACTAATGGCTCTTGCATTGGCAAACAAACCTATAAAGAGGTATAAATTTGATGAAATGGTCATGGAATATGGGCACCTCCATATCATTGCCAGTACAACCCAATAGAACTGGTCTTGGCACAATGCAAATCATACTACAACAAACATACAGGACAGGAAGTATGATGATGAAGCCGTTAGAAAACTCTGGGAGGAAGTCCTTGCTCAAGTTACCCCTGAGAGATATACTTTTACGAAAGAATGTAATTGCCAAAAATATTCTACCTTGCTCACTATAATAAGATATAGTATGATGCATAATTATGAACTTTTATATATATCTAATGTTATTCACTCAAAAAAAAGGTATGAATGTGTTGTGCATAGAATATTTGCCATGGCCGTACATTCTAATGTTTCAGTTGGAGTAAGTATGTCGAGAAACTTGTTAAGGAAGAGTGGGACCGGGAGATTAAAATAGATGCAAGTGAGACCCACCCAGCTATCATCATTAACCTGGCTGGAGACGATGAAGAGGATGACAACAAATATGATGACGTAGAAGAAGTTCTTGCAAACCTGTCAGCCAGTTCATAATGAATATGACTTATTTGTTGTAATAGTGTTTAAAAGGTTTATGATGGTGGTCATTCTCTCTGTGTAATAATACAAGTTCAGATTTTTCACATTGATAATGATAGTAATAAATCTATTAACAAATAATTAATTATAGATTTAAAAAATGTAATAGTAAAAATAATTTAATAATAATAATAACTAATAAATGGGATTAAATGCTAACATTTTTAAAATCTTTAATATTATAGAAAAAATTAATAATTAAAACCTGGCCTAACATCAACATATCAAGGTCCACAATAAATAAAAAATAAATAAAACTGTCATATATGTTTCTTGTATAGACCTAAATTATGACTGTCAAAAGTGACAGCTACTAAACACATGGTTTTGCAGATCCTATGGTTTGGCGTAGGGATACATAATTTGGTCTGGTAGCTTTTTCATAGCTGTCAGTAAGCACCAAAGAAGTAGTGAGGCTACTGTAATAACAATTTATATTGTATTACATTACACTATTCTATTATTCTTTTTTCTAATCATCACCAAAAATCACAGTGAGTTTTAAAATATTGCCTGAATTTCCCATCACATAAAATTCAACCAACTTTTCCAAGTGTGTATCAACTCTGTACATGTATCCACATTATCAGAAAGATGGGGATGGAAAAGTCCTCTATTGCAAATATGAGAGCTTGGATCGCAAGACCTATAGTTGTGATCAGACGAGACTAGAGGAAATGTTGTGCAGAGTTTGAGAACAATAGCACCCCACCCCAAATGATAAGATACGGAAACAATTTCAAAAGAGGGCATCTTGACAGCCACTCACCAAGTTATAATTGTAGTTGACAGTGTAGAGCAGGTTGCGAGGTGTGAAGAGGATCATGACGGAATCTTCCTCCACATACGGAGACAATGTGAGGGACTTGATCCCTGGCGGGGAGAGCCACACTGAAACCTGGTGAGCGTTGGCCACCACCCATTTGGTCAGCGCTTCAGGTGTGTACGGCTCATCACTACCATATTCCTAAAAATATATATTACTATTGTCATCCACATTATAATCATAATTGTATTGACATACAAGGAACATGAAAAATATGTATAAGACATTTTAAATTAGCTTAACAGCTTTTATCTAGTTTATGAGAATGCCTTTTATTATAAAACTACCCGCCTCGGTAGCGTAGTTAGCTAACGTGCTAGTCGTGTTGAGCTCGGCTGCTGAGGACGGGGAGATCGAGGTTCGAATCTCGGTCGGGTGAACTGGGGTGGTTTTTCCTAAATTGTTTTCCACTCTCCCTCGACGCAAATGTGGGTTCACTTCCTCTAATTAAACCTTACCAATTCCTAATCCATTAATGTAATTAGTACTTAAAGCGTATAACCCGAACGGGTAGTAAGACGCGGTGCTAAATATATTATAAAACTACCCAACTTTTCCAGGTTTTCCAGACAATATTTAATAAAAATCATTTAGACTTAACCTTTATACACTTTTTCTTTGTGAGTGGGAGTTTTCCAGTCTATTAAAATTATCACATATTTTAGAAAAATCCTAAGCCACATTCTTATCAGTTCTTTTTTCAGTATTTAATGTTTTAGATATCAATTGTATCCTTGTGTAAACGTGCTATAAAACAAACGCTGTACAACCATAACATCAAAACATACTATATCTTGGAAATACATTTTGTCAACAGGAGAAACAAAATCTCTAACTTTTGTTTAAATGTTCAGTTGCAGAATTAGTTAGATATTATAACTCCCTGACTTTTCCAGGTTTTTCCTGTCTGTAGCCACCAGGTCTATTTTGAAACGGGTGATCTGACAGTCCACGGAAAATTTATCAGACTTCTGTGCTCGGGGTCCGGGGTTTAATCCTCGGTCCCAGCACAGATGTATCTGATTTCCAAACCCTTCCTTCACCTCTGACAAGACATCTTGTGAATGTGGGGAATGCCAGGCCGCCACCGTGGTTCTTATTCACGTTAAACTGTAGGTCCTTCATTTCATCTCACAATCACCCTACCATTACACATTAGCGTAAGTGCGTATAACCCGAAAGGGTAGTAAGACTTGGTGCAAATAATAATAATATATTTTGAAACATGCCAACAATCGCTTTTAATATGATACCAAATTGGACTTCCTATGTTGTTAAGCAAGAAATAATTATGATAATAAAGATGGGCTAAAATAACAAAATGTCAGCAAATAAAAGCAACTTGAAATTTGTACCAAAAATAATGACAATAGAATTTTTTTTATGTGGTTATTATTTTAGAACCACAGCTGTCACTTTGTGAAGTACACGGCACAACTTTCACAGCAAATTTTTTTAGGGATGTGTGAGAACAATTTTTTTAATTCAAGACAAAAATATAAAAAGTATTGAGACACAAGAACGAGACAACTTTCTTTGAAATTAAAAAAAAAGATTATGTTTATTAAAGTAAATATATAGTTTATAGAGTTCCTTTTTGAATTTATAACCAAAATATTTCTTAATGAAGGCTGTTTTTTTGGAGGGGGAGGGGGGAGAAAATGGGGATGCAGCCTATTTTTGGGTTATTGAGGTATTATTGGAATTAATAACCAATCTGGTTTTATAATTTTGCTTTTTTTATTTCTTGAATTTTCAAGATTTATTTTTTATCTTTCGAGACAAGATCGAGATTATTTTTTTCTTGAATATTTGAGATTTTTTGAGTCTCGCACATCCCTAAAAAATTTGCTTTCAACTACCTACTTTTTTCCAATTTTTACATTATTAAAACAAAACTTATAAAAATAACCATTTGGATGTTTCTTTTTTTGTGTAAGCCTGTGGTTTAATTAAAATTGCTTTACAAACAAGAGCTTCTCTTCATTTTATAAATACGATGAACCAGAAAAAATGAGTGTGGTTGATTACATCATACAAACTGTATTTGGTTGTGTCCATGCATATATGTTTAAATAGTAATAAAAATATTTCATTTTGAAACTAGTATTTTGTATGGCTCTTTCTCTAAGTTATAAAAAAGTTTATTTTATAATTTATGGTGGCCAGTTATGGGAAGAGAAGGAAGAAAAATACAGAAACAGGTTACAGGAATAGAATGAGGAAGTGAAAGATTGTGGGGTAAAATTTATCATGGCAAAGTCTTAAGTGACGGCAATGACATGGAAGAGGATAAGGCCTTGTGAAGCTATAAAGTTGGATGGAGTATAGGTAAGAAAAATATAGAAAATAAAATATCTTGGAAGCGTAATTGAGGCGAAAGATGGAAGTAGAAAGGATTTAATGAGAAGAGGACAGCAGGGAGAGTTGTTCTAGAGGTGTGTAAGAGACCTGATATGGATAAAAGAAGTGCCCTTGAAGAGTAAGGAAGTGTGGTATAGGGCGTACTTTGTACATATACAGCAGAAACATGGATACTGAATTTAAGAAACTAGGAAAGTGGAGGCCATGGGAATGAAGTTTCTGAAGAGTATGTTAGCTGTCACAAGGAGAAACAAGATTAGGAATGAAGTCATCCAGGAAAGCGTGGGGGTACAGGGAGTAATAGAGATAGTAGAAGATGCAAGACTGAGATGATATGGGCATGTAATGAGGATGGAAAAAAAGAGGATGCCAAAGAAAATACTTAAAATGAAGTATGTAGGGAAAAGACCGAAAGAGAGGCCAAGAAAGAGATGGGAGGAGCATATAACAAGGTGTACAATTGAGAGAAGAATGGAAGAAATTAAAGGAGGAAGAATGGTGGAAAAATGGAAGCATTTTACTAAACAAACCCGGCCACAGACTGGTCAAAGATGACGGTGGTGATGATTTATAAGAGAACCAATTGTAAATATAATACTTTTTAATTCAGTGGTGTATGCACAAAGACTACGTTTCCCAAAATATGTTCCGTGGAACACTGGTGTTTTGCGAGGTGTGATTATGTGTGCCGTGGGAAAATTTAGAAATCACAAATAAAAAGATAATTATTCTTATTAAATATAATCCATTCTCACATAAATAAGTTGTAACAAAAGGAAGGAGCACTCAAACTGCACGCTTAGCCACAATGGGGTACTCTTCTATCAAACTTCCCAAAAAAATATTCAATGAAAGACTTTTAAACTTTTGTTTTAAATCAGAGTTATAAACCAAGTCAATTAGACTTTAATAATCATGCATATTAAAACCCACTGGTTTGGCTGTAATTATAAATGCATTTCGTACCCAAGCATTTTCATCATTAGTAGTAGGAAAATATTCTGATAAAGAACACTGCAGGCCACGTAAGTGTTGCAAGATGGCGCTGTAAACTTCTTTATCAACTGGAGAATTTATTTCAGACATAGAAAAGCATTCAAAGTTATTCTGTTCTACAGAAGATGTCCAAAATTCTAGTTTCTTTTTAAAGATGAAATTTCATCAATAGCAGTAAAAATTGTCACATTCTTTCCTTGCAGGGACAGATTTATTTCATTTAATTTTGCAAAAATATCTGAAAGGTATGCCAGTCTCTTTAGCCATGAGGAATTTGTCAAAAAGTCATTAAACTTTTGTCCTATATTTTCTGAAGTGAATAATACAAGTAGTTCCCTACAAAGTTCAAAAAGCCTTAAAAGAGCTTTGCCTCTGAATGACCACCTTACTAACTTCAGTACCGAACAAAAGCACTTTATTTGGACTACCTATTTCCTAAAACAAAATTTTAAATAGCCTGGATTGGATTGGCCAAGATTTGATATAATTATTAATTTGTATTGCATTATCAAGCACAATTTATATTTTTAATTGCAAGTGATTTTCTATGTAGAACACAATTTTATTTAGTGATATGTGGTGCCACATTAGTGATTCGCACTACAGCTCACTCCATCTTTCCTACCATTGCCCGTGCACCATCGGTACATACATCAATACATTTTTCCCAACTAGTGTTGTTTTATGATAAAACTGTTGATGCAGTTAAATATTTTTCCTCCAGTTGTGTTACTTGACAAAGATTCACAAAGAAGCAAGTCCTTTTCAATCCCACTATTCTAACTACAATATATCAGACGAATACCAGTAACACAGCAAGGAGACGCAGCAGTACGCCTAAAGTCAGTTGGCCTAAAGTCATTAGGCCTAGAGGTCATTTGGCCTGAAATTATTTAGCCTAGAATATAATGTTAAAACCTTCGGGTATCTTCGTAAAATAAGCACTGTTCGTTTTTTCATCTGATTATAGATAGCACAAGTGATGGTAGATGGTGTTAAGATATTTCTAAAAACATAGACTTTATTTAAGCACAAACTTACTCTATGGCACTAGCCAATCTATCTCATTACACCCTATGTTTCTCAGGTCTACCCAAATGTTATCCTCCATCTGCATCTGGGTCTTCACAATGGACTTTTCTTATTGGGTTTGCCATTGAGATTGAACTTTATATTTTGTCAGGTATTATTATAATGCCTCTACCGTTGTTTAGGTTAGGTACTTGTGATCTTTACTCACTTTAAGTTTTATACTAAGGCACGTGCTGGCTCTTTGCCATTAATTTTGAAAGATTTTTATTATAGTGAGATAAAGAGACCAATTTATTAGAGCTTTATTGTCATTCTCTGATGACACCACTTTGGGATGACTAAAATATAAGGGGCTGGATGTTGTTTGTTATTATTTTGGTACCTGTCTGGCCTATGTCCTTGCTTAGTCCTTTAACTCTTATGTTCCTCTCCCTCATTGAGTTGTATCATGTTGATTGTGAAATAAATTTATAACTCTCTTATGCTTACCTCTGTGTGTGATAATGATGGGGGTAGGTCACAAAACAAAGTGTCGGTCTGTAGTATGAAACTCTGTATGTATGTATGTCTGCTGCCTAGGATCTTTGGAAACGCTTAACTTATTTTGATGGAGTTTTTTTTTAATTTGTAGGATATTTATACAAGTAGTTTTTTAATATAATCAATATGTTGTCTCATTAGTGAGCTAAACAGTGTCTAGCAGTGTCTAAAAAACCGACTGGTGTCTTTTTTGCATCTTAAATTTGTATCAATTCAAATATATTTACTTTGAATGCATACATCTTTTTAAGAGCCCTTGGCAACAATGTGTTTGGAAAGAACAAGAAATGAATTGTAAATCTCCTTGGCAACGAGTGTTTTAGAATATAAACTACTGAACAGGTTTGACAAATGAACACTCAATTTAAAGGTTAGGTAAGGCTCCAGAATGTCAGTAAAAGTAGTAGATATATTCCAACTAAAACTCGATTTTCACCGTGAATATCTAGCATTCATTATTTGTTTACATCACCATGTAAATCTTGATTAATTAATGGTTGTAAATCTATAAATAAAATATTTCTATTGGGTAAAAATAAGTATAACTTATTCTCAACTCTAAGCTGCATGTATACCATAGCAACATTGTTGGCAACAATTAATCGCATGGATGTTGACATTTATCTTCAACAAGGTGTCCATACCAAATAAATATAGTCGTCAGGACACACAGTTTTAATTTTATATGAGCAAACTTTTAGGATTTATATTAAAGTTCTTAGATTTCCAGAAATTATCCCTACGCCAAAGGCCATGTAAATCTTTCACTTTGGCACTAGGTTGATTAAAGCACACGCGGCTTATTAAGTTCTATTCTGTATTAGAAATATATTAGGTCTAAATACATTTGATTTATTAAAAATGGGTTACTAAAATAACCGTTTGAACACTTATTTATGTTGTAAGGATGCTATTTCTTGATTTAAATGGAAAAGAGTGGTGAATATTTTATAAAGTTAGCTTTTCAAAAAAAATTACAAATGTTGAACTAGCAGAATTCAGTTAGTGATGCCAATACCTAATGTCATTGATTTGTATGTGCAAGAGCATGAAAAATAAATTAATAATATTAAGACCTATGTTTTGTTTGCCTTTGTTTATAAGTTTTTTAAAATATTATTACAAGCCATTAAACAAATTAAAATGTTATAACAAGATCAAAATGTACATGTAATGAATTTAATATATTAGCAATAATTTATCTCATGTTCCCACAATGGTAAAAATATAAATATAATATATATATCCATAGTAAATTAATATTATTATTAACACCGTGTCTTAGTACCCGTTCGGGTTATACGCACTTACGCTAATGTGTAATGGTAGGGTGATTGTGAGATGAAATGGAGGACCTACGGTTTAACGTGGAATCCGAACCACGGTGGAGGCCTGGCATTCCCCACATTCACAAGATGTCTTGTCAGAGGTGAAGGAAGGGTTTGGTAATCAGATAAATTTGTGCCAGGTCCGAGCACAGAAGTCCGACACCTTAGCCCTAGATCGCCAGGTCACCAGTAGTAAATAAATAGGATTTATACTAAAAAATATAGTATAATATACTATCCAAAGTAGATAATTTTTTTTTTCTATAATGTAAAATGTTAGTTACATTCTAACAAATTCGCTGTCAAAAGTTCCCGAAGACACTACTTTTGAAATGGAACCTCAACACCAATGAACAAAAAGCTATCACAGCACTAAAAAACATTGATATCATCATCCTACCAGCTGACAAGGGCTCCACCACAGTCATCATGAACCGTATCGACTACATCACAGAGGCACAAAGTCAGCTATCCAACCACTCCATCTACAGACCACTCACAAAAGACCCAACTGAAGATCACAACACACAGATTAAAGAGTTCCTACAACGTGAAGATCCCCAACAGAATCTCACCACCAACTCAATTCAACTTCTCTTTCCATAAAAACCTCAAACTCCCACACTGTATCTCCTCCCTAAAATCCACAAAGAAATAAGACCTCCGCCTGGCCATCCGATTGTATCTGGTTGCGGCTCTCCAACTGAGAGAATTTTATCTCTGGTTGATTCACACCTACAACCCTTTGTAAAACAACTTCCCTCATTCATACAGGATACAAAACACTTCTTAGACAAAATTCACAAAGTCAAAAATCTTCCATCAAACTGTTTTCTGGTCACTATTGATGTCACAGCACTCTACACTAACATTCCTCATGTACATGGAATGTCAGCAATGGAACATTTCTAAGAGCGCAGACCTCCTGGGTCCAAACCTACCACTTCTTTTCTGGTGGAGCTGACTAGGATGATCCTTCAATTTAACAACTTTCATTTTCTAGACAAACACTACCTACAGATAAAGGGCACACCTATGGGTACACACATGGCTTCTTTATATGCAAATCTTTAGATGGGACTACTAGAAGAACGCTTTCTACATTCTCAGCCCCTCAAACTCTATCTATGGCTTCGCTACATCAACGACATTTTCATGATCTGGCCTCACTCCAAGGAATCCTTGGACGTCTTTCTAGATAATCTCAACAATTGAAACCCCTTAAACTTCACTCACAATAAATCACATCATAGTCTTTCTTACCTTCCTTGATGTGAATCTGTTCCTTGAAAACAACCAAATTTGTACCACTGTACATATAAAACCCACCAATCACCAACAAAACCTCCACTACCATAGCAGCCATCCTTAATACACAAAAAGGTCTCTACCATTCAGCCTTGCCACACGAGCCAAACGGATATGTTCAGAAGATTTAACTGAATATTGTAAACAACTCTCCACAGCTTTCCAAAGTAGAGGTTACCCCAAGCCTCTAATAGACAACCAAATCTCCAGAGAACTCTCCAGGGATGACTACAACCCTCCAAAAGAAGTTGAGGACATCCCTCTCACAACCCAATACCATCCTGGTCTACAACGTATCAACACCATCCTTAAATGTGGTTACAGATTCCTAACCAGTTCTACCCAGACCCAAAACCTTCTTAGTTCACCCCCAAGAGTCACTTTCAAACGGCCACTCAATCTACACAATATTCTAGTCCATCCCAAACTTCCTGACACCAAGAGAATCCGAGAAGAAAAACAGACTACCAAAGGCTCATACCCGTGCGGTAGCACCCGTTGCAGCACATGTGGAATCCACCTATCAGCTACATCCTTCAACAGCAAAGTAACCAAATTGGAATACAAAATCCACTAGTTATTACAATTGCAAAACCAATAACTTGATATATCAACTACACTGCAAATCATGTGATGCAGAATATATAGGCCTCATTACAGGTTCTCTCAGACAGCGAATGAACAATCATCGTTTTGACACAAAACACAAAGATCCGGACAAGCCTGTACCCATCCATGCCGGCACCCCCAACCAGGACTTTTAAACCTGCTACACCACCAAAATATTAAGAGCATTTCCCAAATATTGCAACAGTTCTCAACTTAGACAGTGGGAACTGGTCCATCAATGGATTACCAAATCAAGATTACCATCAGGCCTCAACAGAAGATAGTTTATATTATTAAAATTGAAAAATGATACATAGACATGGGAATCAAACCCAAATTGAGCCAAAGGTACCAGGTTTGATTCCCGTGTCCATGTGTCATTTTTCAATTTTCAGAATTGACAAGTTACTAAGTTTATCATTAAGCTTGTGTGCATTAGTTATTAATATAGTCCTTAGGTAACAAATAAGAAAATTTTCCTGGCCCTTGTTACTGACAAGATCTAGAAAAATAATTAATTTAAAAATTAAAAGTGGCATTAAGTGACAACAAGAACAATCCTAGGTAGCTTCGACTTCAACTTTTCTTCGCAAGTTTCAAGATTCACTTCGACTTTGCTTCGCATTTAAAAAGTGGCCTTCAACCACCCCTAACTAAGCTAGTTTTTTTAAGAATGAGTAAGGTTAAATTTTTAAGATGTGTAATCACATTTGGCTGGAGAGAGGCTGGGATATAATTTAGGAGAAAACTCTAGCTACACCTGAGCAGGATTCAAACCTTGGTCTCTCCATATTGACAGTCAAGTCTACTACCAGAGTAATGCCTTAAATTCAAGTGATGCGCAGCCCCATTTGGTGCCCCAAGTTATCAAGAGATCACCAAATTTTTTATGGGTGACAAAAAGGATACATAAAACCCCAATTAGTTGAGATGAAACCTTTGCAATCCTGTAAGCAAATGTTATGTATGATAAAATTATTTTAGCTATGCACATTTGACTATCTTAGAAATATTTATAGGAAGCCAAGGCCTCATATAAGTAGGAGGAAAATGTATATTCTAAATATATATTAGCATGGGCTCTTCAAATTAAAATAATACTTCAGTGGCTTTGCACCCACAAAAAGGTTGCACATCACTGCCTTAGATCATTCAACCACCTGAGTGTTTTTAGCACCGCATCTTACTACCAGTTTTGGTTACATGCTTATGTACTTATTAGGTGAAAAGTTTTAAGGAATAAGGTTTATTTAGCCTATAGGAAGTGTACACACATTTTTGTGGAGGGAGAGTGGAAAACCACCATCAGTACACCCAAACTGAGATTTTAACCTCAATCTCGTTATTGACAATCTAGTCTAGTGCGAGAGTAGCATCTTAGACCATGTGGCCACTGAAATGTTTGTCTAAGTGAGTTAGTTATATAGGAACATAAAAGCTTCCATATAAACTGTTGATTATGAAATATAATCCTTTATTAAATTGCATTCACTGCTATCACAATTGAGGGGTACTGGGGAAGATTCCAATTTTAACTCAAATTAAGTTAGTGCTTCCATCTGTTAGACAGTTATGATACCTTTCTTTTGCACTTTTGATTATGGTTAAGAGAGGTCGATGTAATATATAAATTGATTTAAAAGATTAAAAAGTATTTGTTTGGGTCCTTACGGGGCTTGAGATGTAAAAAAGTTGTCCCGGAAAATGTGTGTAACTTTCCCACTTTTTCCCTTTACCCTTCAACTGTTTAAGCATATATTTCCCAATTTGTATTAGTTATTAATAAATAATCTAAGCATGAGCCATTAATTCATATTGTCCATAATCGATATAGGTAATCAGTTTTACTTAATTGATATAACTCTAAAAATTATGCCCTCTATGCTTATAGGCATTCTATTAAGTAATACCTGTTTTGCTGGATTTTATAAACTTTTTGAATCTGAAGAATCCCAAATTATTATTATTATTTTAGCTTTCACACACTCCTATTTATTTCCCAGTTTTAAAGTCAATTTCGAAACAAATTTATTTTAAGACAGCTTTTATAATCTATAGCTAATGCCCATATTCAGATATAAACACAACACTGCCTTGATTAAATATAATTTGATAAATTTAGCGTCAATATTTCACTAGCTTTCTCTTACATGAAAATGAATATAAAAACACAGCGGAAGAAACGGGGAATTTAAATTTCCAAAATGTATTGTTCTCGATCTCGCTCAAAATAGATCTTGAACCCGCCTGAAATGGTAGATCTCAGTCCTGTTCAAAATATAAATCCTGATCCAGCTCAAAATAGTAGACCCTGATGCTGATCCGAATCAAAAAGTAAATCTCTCAACCCTTAATTGATGATATATCAATAAGGAAATAGTAATAATTTCTACATGGGTTAATATAAGTGGCGTTCAACCCACGTTTGCAATAAAAATGCTCTACCGTCAGTTCTACTCTCGAGCTGGATAGCCTGTACTATTATGAAAGTAATAAGGTGAAAAAATAAAGCTATACATTTTTTATCAGTTTTAAGAAATCATATGTATTAGCAATATTATAATTCTCTCTTATGTGTTTTGTTAAATACCACCCAGAATATACTTTAGAAGAAAAACATTTATTTTTATTCTCCAATTTTGGCTAAAAATTGTTATTTATTAACTTAAATGGTTTCAAAATATTTATTGAAAGAGAAAGTATTTAGTAGTTGAAATGATATCTATTTATTAGTATTTAATAGCTAGAAGTCTTACTAAAACCATTTTATTGCATCGGCCAAGAGGCTTTGAGCTATTTGATTCCAATAGACTTAAAAAATATTTAAAGTTACATCTATATTTAAGGTATGCTATTAGATATTTAAGCTGCACTTTATCAAATACAAATGATACCTTATTTGTCAACTTACAAGCGTTTCGTTCCACAAATAGAGTCTAATAGTTGGTGCTAAGTGTATTCCAAGTTCATTAGCAACTTTCACATTGGTAATAACACCAAATCCAATTTCTCTGTAAGGGTCTTTCTCCAAGAGCTTCAGAGATGTAGTGTAGAATGTATGGTAGCCTTGGCCACCTAAGTTACCCTTGAAGTCAAAACATCCAATGACAACAGCCTAAAACATAAAATAAAAAGGATATTATTTTAAAAATATCTTGTTTATAGAGGTTATTAACAACTCAGTGTAAGAGGAAGAGATGAACACTATATTTCCAAATAAATAAAAGTAGAGTATCTTTACTAAACTAAGAAATAGGAAAAAGGGTATTTCTGAGGGAATGAAAGTGCAGAGTAGTTAAGCCCCTAAACAAATGAAGGTCACAAAGTAATCTTTATAATTATTTGTGTCGCCATAGGTTATGGTTCTGCGGTTAGTTGAATTAAGTTAAACTGCTATCAAGGTTTCACTGATAAGAAAAATGATGTAGTATGCAAGTTTATGGTCAAATTAAGATGAGATGAACATGTTGATATAACCTTTTCATCATTGCTTCTCCTATCACATAGAAAAGGAAATGGTTACTTTTACATAACTAAATAAGTTATACCTGATGAAGGATAGGGAAGGAAAATACATCACAGAAATATATAAGTTTAACAAATAAGTTTATTAAAAAGTAAACAAAAAAATATAGAATTACATATGAGTGACAAGATTTAAATTCAACTAATTAATGATAACTGTATTCCGTTATCGAGGTAGAAAAGACTAGGTTAGACGAATAGTTATTATTACTTTGTACACAAGGAACCGACAGTAATTAGATAGAACATTTTGTTTAGTTAAATACTCTAAAAATAGAGATAGTGAAACAATTGAAAATAGAAACATAGCATCAAATCCTATATTTTTAGAGTTACTAAGAAAACTATTATTTAAGCTAGCTAGCTTTTACTAACCCTCGTGGAGAGTTTCAAAAAACCAAAGAATAATATCCTATAATAGGACCTTACATTTTACAAATCATAGATGGCTAGAAATCAGGCATCTACACAGTATTTTACAATGGCCGGTCATTTCCTAATGAGTACTGCCAGAGCAATCAATAGTAAATTTATACATATACCCATTACTAGGGTATCCAATAGCTAGTACAAACTAACTTTAAACACTTAGATAAATATGGCGCCTGAAGGGGCCAAAAGAAAGTATTATCCTCGCAGGCCACTACTTAAATCTAGTAGTGCTCCCACTGGTTGCACACCATAAATACACAAACAAGGGTGCAATCGTGACTGCAACCAGCCACTGACCTGACTAGGTCCAAGAAGAAAATGTTAGATGATCTGATTGTTGCCATAAAGATATTCTATACAATATTATATCATTTAAGGTCTCATAAAAATATAATGTCTTAAGGACTTAGAAAAGGAAATCAAATTCACAGACTGTATAGTCAATCACCTGGTCCTATACATATGTAGAGCATTGAGCCCTCGTATTTAGACTATGACTTATGGGCATAGTGAAATAATTGTCAGACAATCTGATTAAAGAAACTATGGCTGATGGACATATAAAATAATGTTGGACATCTTGACTAAAGAAACTATGGCTGATGGACATAGAAAATGACTCGGACACACTTACACAATACACTACATGTCTGGTGGACATAGAAAGTAAAGCAAGACATTCTAATACACAAAACTATGTCTGAGGGACAAAGGTAGCAACGTCAGATATTCTAACATAATACTCAATGTCTAATCGACATTGAAAATAAAGCAGAACATTCTAACACATGAAACTATGTCTGAGGAATATAGATAGCAATGTCAGACATTCTGACATGGCACTCAATATTCTCTGAAGAGGCTTCCTCTGCGACGCGGCAATGACACCGACGCCTGACACATCGTGGCCACCAGTAGTCTTCGGTGCTGAAGTTGTATGAAGTAGTTCCTCCTCCGGTGAATAAATACAATGGAATACAAAAATATGATCCACAGGGAATCTGTTATATAGCAACAGAACTGCCTCGGACTACAACAGGAGATCTAAGGGGAAGAAGGGTGCCGGGGTGTGGGGGGAAGGTTGCAAAATAAATCCACTTCCTCACTAGCGTTGTCAACAGGAGTGGCAAGTAGAGACAATTATCTTTCTTTTCTTCGATGTGTGCCCTTCGATCAAGACGTGAAAATACTCACGATGCCAAAATGCTCCGCTGGGGCAATGTTCCTCGACACTTAAGGGCGTTTCCCGGCAACATCAATTCAGAGCAAGTCACCACCTGCCACATCTTATTGTAATAGATTAATACTTGTTATCTTGTTTCAATTGTCTTTATGAAATTTTTATTGTAGATGCCATATTTTATAAATGAGAAGCTAAAACTTTGAATTCCAGCAGTTATGTGTACGCTAGTGTTCTTGAATCTACCTAAAAAGACAGGTCCAAGTTTCCAGCATTCACCCTCTTAATCCTTTCATTTTGGATCAGATGTTCAAAACAGGTTGGTTTGAGCTTGGTGAGGAAATATATGCAGTCATTATGTAGCCCAATGTTTCAGGAGAGGGTAAGAGACTAATAGAACACAATGTTTGAGTCAGCCTGTCTACAGTTGAGTAAATATGTTATTCTACAATGACAGACATAATTAAAGGATTTCAGTTTTAAATGTTTTAAATTCACAAACATTCCAGTATTTCTTATTAGTTTTTCTTATAGATTGCCTGTATTTTCCTTATTTCTAGAGACAAAAAATTCCCTTAGTTTTTCTGGTTCTCCAGGTTTTCCAGGTGTGTGACAACCCTGATAATAGACTTTTCATAGCTGGTACTTTTTGTTTCTAATCTAACAATATTTTATCCAAAGGGTAGGGCAGAGAAGACTACTAGAAAAGCTTGTAAATTATATTTAGTTAAGGATATAGCCGCATCAAAATAAAATTATAAATTTTAACAATGACACCTGGACATAGGAATCAAACCCAAGACCCTTGGCTTAATGTATTGGTGCGCCAATGTTCTACCAATGAGCTATCCAGGACTTGTTCAAGACTCAGGGTGATTCTTCATTCATAGTTTAAGGCAGAGTAGCCTGTGTGAGGGGCGTGTGAAAACCATCAGCTGGAATGAGCTATCATTGATACTACAGCCATTTGTGGCTCGGGAGCTGCACAAAGCCATAAGTCCCAAGTTCAATTCCCATCTCCAGGTATCATTTTTTTAAAGTTGAAAACTTAAGATTTTTTTAGTAAACTCACATCATGAAAGTTCATGAGCTGCACAATGTCATTCACGCTATCGATCCTCTCCACAGAATGCAAAACCGAACTAAGGAAGTGGATCATGTGGGTGGCTTCTTTGACCCCCTTGTACTGTATACCTTTGGTCAGTTGTGTGTATACAATAAGTACTGGAAAGTGCTGAACTTTCGCAAACTGCTGTTTACATTCTCCCAAAGGCTGCCAGCAGTTGATGGCTGCAAAGTACACCTACACCACCAAAAATAAAGTGTTAGTATAAACCAATGGCATCGTTTAAATGACGTCAGACACTCACTATGGTAGGCCTACTACTGTAGTTGGATTGAACCATTTATAAATGCTTGTCTTTTCTGAATTTAATATAACATATTACTCTAATATGTAATAATGTAAAATTTAGTTTTAAATTTTTAACATGGCAAAACTATATCTTCTTAAAATAATGGAGTTGCTTTAAAACCATGTTCAAATCTTATGTTGCCAGTTGTGTAAACAAATTAGATAACTTAACTTACAATTTTTATTTTTAAATAACTTTTCTCTAAGATGCCTAAAAATAATTTGTATATCAAAATAATATTTTATCTGAAAATACAAGCATCGCAGCAAGCGGCGAAGGGTGAATTCATGATAATCAGAGACAAAGATTAATATTTTAAATTTGATCCAAATGTGGCATATTATACATACATCAAATTGTAGCTAATTAATTGCTCTTTCATACTATATCATATTGATTTTATCAAGATTATTTTATTTTATGTGTGATGAAAGTTGAAAAAAGGTAGACAACTCTGTTAAGGAAGGACAGCAGTTTATAAGCTATCTACTAAATATTAATTTTTGCTAATCCAAAAGTTATGTTTTTCCACTTACTATATAGTTTATTGTCTTTATAAAAAAAATATAATAAAAGATAATTCCTTAACCTTAATATGCTACAAGTCTCCCCAAAAATAAAATGTCCTTCTGTAACATTGTTTCTAGTTTAGTTAGCACTGTCCCTAAAATTGTTCAAATTTAAATGTTTTGTGTTGGCACCTTCTTTCTTTGTATTCTTATAAATAATTCCATGTTCCTGTACATTATTTTTTTAATCTATTAAAAAGTTATAGCGCTAGCAAATTACTATTACAGAAGGACAAATTTGTTGGGCCTGTAGAAGGCTATAAGCACTATGAGGGTTTACCCAAATAAAAACAGCTTATTAGGGAAATAAAAAATAAATGACATATTAATACATTGGTGACACTGATGTATTAAGTCAATCCATGTTTTTTTGCACCGCCTTACTACTCGTCCGGGTTATACGCTTAAGTACTAATTACGCTAATGGGTTAGGAATTGGGAAGGTTAAATAAAGAGGAAGGGAATCCGCATTTGTGTGGAGGGAGAGTGTAAAACCATTTAGGACCCCC
>CABFVZ010001254.1:80309-112172 GCA_902151445.1 Timema monikensis
CCCCCCCCCCCCCCGCAGTTCACCCGAACGAGAATGGAGCCTCGATCTCCCCATCCTCGGCAGTCTATCTCAACACAAAACTAGTGTGCTAGCTAACTACTCCACCTAGGCGGGTTATCCATAATGTTAGAGCAGGTACATACATTCTTGTTAAGTTTGTATCTAGCAAACCACAGGAATTTCTTCATGTGTGTGTGTGTCATACAAGCAATTCTTCCAAACAATGAATTCCATGTAATGTGGATGACACAAGTAAAAGTAAGACAGTGTTTTGGCCAGATGATAGAGACAAATCAGTAATTGATATGGAAGATTAAGTATTTAAAGATAAGCCAACTAATAATTTATTTGTTTAACATAACATAACACCTGATGTCTATCGATATTGAGATAATTTTGTATTTCTTGTAACATTCAAAACTAAGTTTTCCTGTAAATAAAACTTTGTACTGGATAATAAATAGATCTTTCTTGCTATAATTTGTGCTAGTATATTGTTATGATTTTTATTCCCACAAGATTTACATTATGACAAACTCATATAATAATTACTACCACAACAATATTTGCAAATATTGCCGTTATACTAGTTTAACACAACTACAACAAAATTGTCCTTCCATAACAATATGTGTAGGCCTTAAAATTTTAATACTTAATAAAAAACTTTAGCAGTTAAAAAAATTGTTTTTACATTTGCTTACAAACTACATACTCCAATGCTGTTGTTTGCGGGTTCAATAACTCTTGGATAAAGGTGCAATGAAATAATATGATTTATTTCCAAATAGTGAAGTTATGCTAAATTAAAAGATTATACTTAGGTTGAAAGCGCCAATTTCGAAATATGCCCACAGGTAATGTGTAACTCTTAATCTCTTGTAAATTAATTAATTAATTTTGGAACTGTGCAGCTCAGTTGGTTGTGTTCACAACTACTGACCCAAGGATCCTGGGTTCGATTCCCAGTGATGCCGAAAAATTTATTGTTGTTGCAGTGGGTTCCCTTACACAGGGATGCATTTATGGCTAGGCATTATGTTCGTTCAATAGATTTTAAGTCATGTGCTGATCTGGTATGTATGGTCAGAACATGCACATTAAAAGATCCCAATAATAATATATTTTCACAGTTGTGTAGTCTCTTTGGTCTAGACAGCAATTAACACCACAAACTAATGTGGACTTATTAACTAATTAAAAGTGTGACAAAACCGTCCTTCCAGAATGTTACACGTACTTGTTTTAATTTGTTTTTTAAACTAATCATCAAAATAATTAATTTTAACATTTTTTACAAACTTCATAGACCAACAACTATCCCCAACAAATAACAAACTTCTGCAATGTAAAGTGGAGAAGAATTATTATATTAAGTTTTCACAAGATTTTATCATGTCTTTATTTTGTCCTTTCGTAACACAAAGATTTTTTTTTTAATACAATGCAAAATTTTTGCCATTATGAGGAGAAAAATTGTCACCTATGTGCTTCATGCTGAGCTTGTTTTTTAATTTTTAAGTCATATAGTTTTACTCTGATAATCAAAAAACAGTCAAAAAGTGTACTTCTGTAACACTCCCACTAGTGTGGCTTTACTCTGAAATAATTAGAGGGATTCAATGCACTATTTTAGCTCTTTGTGGCTTGAATCTTAGAAAACATTGCAGGCCTAATCCTAAGGGATTTACTTTATTTATCAGTTATTGTATTTTACCACCTGTTCGGGTTACCTAACCACATATTAACTAATTACATCAATGTGTTAGGGATGAAGAAGGTTAATTTTAGAGGAACTGTACCTAAATGTGGATCGAGGTAGAGTGGAAAAACAATTTAAAAAACCAGTACACCCAACCAAGATCTAAACCTCAATCAACAGCAGTCCAGTCTAAAATGAAAGTTGACATATACGACCAGCAAAGCATTGTTTTTACTCTACTAGGCCTTTATGAATTCTTAAATTTCTAGATAAAATTAGAAATGGTCACTTTGCATTAACATTTTTTGTTATAATAGGCCTACGTTCATTATTTAGACTAGTGGGCTGGTGTCTGGTTTGTAAATATGTTCCTTAATCACGTTAAGCTGAACCACCAAAAAAGGTGTAAGAGCCCAAAAACAAATAATTATACTAATTCAAAATAAAAATAATAATAAAAAATAAAAGTTGTGAATACTTAAATTTGGAAGTTTTTTAAGGATTCTAGGATCCAAAGGTTTCATCCCTAAGAATAGATAATTTATAATCTGCAAACTAAATTGTTGTGGATGTTAATAATATTAGCACCGCGTCTTACTACCCGTTCGGGTTATATGCTTTAAGTACTAATCACGCTAATGGATTAGGAATTGGGAAGGTTGAATTAGAGGAAGTGAACCCGCATTTGCGTGGAGGGAGAGTGAAAAACCATTTAGGACCCACCCCCACCCCCAGTTCACCTGACCGAGATTCGAACCTCGATCTCCCCGTCCTCAGCAGTCGGGCTCAACACGACAAGCGCGTTAGCCAACTACGCCACCGAGGCGGGTGTTGTGGATGTTAATTTGTAACATCTGGTGTGTATAGAGTACCAGTAAACTGACTTACTTGTTTATAGTAGTATTGCGCAACCAGTTTAAATTGGGACCTAGTTGCTTGACTTTCTGCATCCCATGGAGCATAGTACATAACAAATGATATGTCTGATCCAGCTACTCGCTCAAAGGGTGGACCAATATGGCCTTGGTAAAAATCTGCCACTAAAGATGTCTGAGGGAAGAAAGGCACTGGTGTCGGACTTTTAGAGGTTTTTGGAGGCCTGAAAATAAGTAAAATATGAACTAGTTTGATGTAAAGTTAATAATAAGCATGCACATATGTAATGGTTTATAATAATTGAGAGTAAAATTGAAATTATTTTTTTTTGCTAAGCTAGTATAGGTCAACAAAGTGGCCTTAGGGACTCCATACATTATGTTTTAAAAGTTAACATAGCTATGACCATATTAATATTAATTGGACCAGTGGTAACCAGAATTATGAATAAATGTTATGGTAGATAATTAACTTTTTCTTTTATTTGAGCTATTTAACATTCATTTTCTGAACTGACAGGTTATATTGGCACACGAGAATGTCTATGAGTGATAGTGAAAGAACCTAACAGATTTGCCGGGAAAGGTATTTTCACATACCTTACATGGTTATTTTACATGTCACAATCGACAATTAACCGGCGATTTTACTTCCCCTCCGAAATAAGAAGTGCTACAGATTTTTATCACTCAAGAAAAATCTGTTGACCAAAGCTGGGTTTGAACCCACGAACATCAAGTCCTTAGGTGAGTACTTTACCCCGAGACCATCAAGTTGCTGTCAGAAGTCAGCAGTGAGCTGTCAGTCAGCACCAAAGAAGCCATGGGACTACTTACTGTAGCTTAGTCCTTAAATATAAGATATAGGCTAGTGTAGTGTGTTACACTCATTAAAATTGGCATACCACCTCTTCAAACTATCATATTATTAAAACTAAAATAAAATTTAATGCAACATTTGAAAATTAGGCAGGTAGCCTTGGACTATTTTTTTAAGGAGTAGTACGAATTTTACCACAATTTACATAATTTATTTTCTTTGTCAAATAAAATGAAAAATGCATTCTTTTATTTTAAAAAAAGAGAACAAGAATAGGGTGAATCGAATAATAATATTATTTAACTTGGATTGTTTGTAAGTTCTCTACTAGAAAATTCAAAATGTAGTCACCTAAATCACAAAAGAACATAGCCTAAATATTTAAAGGAATATAAATATAATATCCCAAGATATTACCAGAAATATTTTAGCATGCATTATATTTGTGTTTATTAAACTATTTTAAACAAGGAATAGATATATAGTAAGTTATCCCCACATATTACCAAAAATATTTTAGTATGCAATATACCTATTTGTGTCTATTAGCCTAGTATAAATTATATTTTCATAAAATATCTTGCCGTAAATTCCACATCCACGAACACATCATCAAATTTTATTCCTTTTTGTTAAAAATATTTCCAAAAATATCAAATGGGCCTGATCTTAGTTTATTGTAACATTAATACCATTTCAGCATATATGTTTTTATCTATCCACAAATTCTTTGAAAAAATTACTAATCAAACACACAGCCTAGGCTTATTAATTATTGTGCTCTAGAATATCTATATAATTTAAATATAGGCCTTAATATTAAATATATAAGTAGTTATATTGTGTGAGGTTCCCAGCTGTAAGCCTACCTAATCAATATGTGAGAGGGTTTATTATTATAATAAATATAATAATTATTATATAATTATTATTAGGTGTTCTTTCTTACGATAGGTTCTTTCTTTTGTCAGTGAACTTAGACCACCTATGCTCCCAGAATTTTCTTATTTCCTTCAAGTCATCCAATATTTGAATTCTCCTTCCTAAGTTCCTCTTTCCCTTATCTAAGGATGTGTCTAATCCAGTTTGCTTTGTACCGAAGAATCACATTCAAAATGGTTATCTTCTCACCCACTCTTATTAGGACTTATTTATTTGTCACACTGTCTGTCCTCCTGAGCTTCTCAAATATGCCCCAGAACCACATTTCAAAACTCTCCAAGTATTTGTTCTCTATCTTCCTAAGAGTCCAAGTTTCTGCTCCAAATGTAGTATTTTATAAGTTTCTTCCTCAGTTCCAAACTCAACTTGCTGGTCAGTGCTAACCTCTTCTTGTTGAAAGCTATCTTGCCCATGGTGATCCTCGACCTAATTTCCTTGGTGGGTGTGTATCCATTATCAGCAGACTTCCCAGGTAGGCTACTTCAACTGTTTAATACTTCCCAACTCCTGATTTCCAATTTTGATTTTCAGCAGCTCTTCATTTTTTAAATCCTAACACTTCTCGACTTTTTTTAACAGTGTTTCCATGAGCTTGTTGTAAAATATACAGATAAAACTACATTTGGCAGAATAGTGGCAAAAAAAACTATAACTTTACAAAATAAAAATACAATTTTGCGGGAATATAGATAAAGAATAATTTTAAAAAATGAAGATACAACTGGCAGGAATAGACAAAACTATAACATACAAGATAACCTTCAATAGGCATTTTATAGACATGAATAATAAGGAGATCATACAACATTATTACATGATAAAATATATGATATACAGATAAAATACAACTGTATGGTGTCTTTATGTACAGTCAGTATATAATAATTTAATGACACAAGAGGTAAAGATTAAGACTATAAGAGGAAAAAAAATAAAAAATTTAGAGATTTTTTTTTTTCCAAAGTATATTCCTAGCCTCTTTTTGAAATTCTAAGAGGTTCTTAATATAGCTCACATGCGTAGGTAAGCTATTGGTTTATATTTCTTTAGAGCTGCATATTTGAAGCTATTATAGCCATATTTCTTTGAATGGATGTGTATCAAATCCAACTTTTCAAAATTCCTGGTGACATGGCTATGAATGATCTAAAATTTAAATTAATGTTACTTAATGTACTATTCAAACGAATTTTTTTTTATATTGCCATGGTAGAATTTAGTTCAGCACAAAGTTCTAAAGGTGATATATTTGTTTGAAGGTAAATCTGTTTGGAGGGTGTAAGAAGTGGTAGCTTGAATAAAATTTTACTTTTCAATGTTGATCTCCGTGCCTTATCTTCTCCCTGTCTCCACTGGTTGGTCCCTCATTTCTTCCAATTCTTATCATATTTTTTTTGACAGCAATGCTAGATAATTTGTATATTTTAATGTGTTGATGAAGTGCTGTCCTATCCTGAAATTCACACATTCGAGGAATTACCTGACCAACCAGGCTATTCTCCAAAAAAGCTGTGTATAATAAAAAAAATTCACTTAGCTTAACCTAACCTACCAAGCTCATGAAAAATAAATCACAAAACAATTTTGGATGGATTAATAGATTTAAAGATTTCCATGCAAGGTTTTAATTCTGTATTCTGATAAACACATTAATTAGGCCTATTTAACTTACCAATCAAAACATGTTAAAGGCCAACTATTTTTTGTGTATTATGAAATTGTTAACACCACACAATAAGGTTTTTTAGCAAAAAAATCCCAAAATATATCGTAGGTCTAAACGTTCTCTACCCGGTATGGCTAGCCTAGATAAACTTGTATTATGCAGCTAAGGTAAAATTAAACAAAGTTTTTTTTTATCATCTACAATACTTACGCTGTTTGAAATGCAGCGTATGTTGTGAACATGATGCCTAACATAAAAATAATTTCCCTGCAATAATGATACATTTTTGAAGAAAATTGTGACTCCAATATCTCAAGTCTACTGTGGTCAGCATCTCGTTCCTCTGTCACTTTCGTGTCCAAAGACATCACTCCACGTCATGTGTTTCTCTACAGTCAAGTTGGTACTTTTAACATATGGAATGGATTGAGACCGTTGCTCAAGAATCCTTTTAAGCACATTATATGGTTTCACTAATTAAATTTAGACAAGAGACCCGAGTTTGTCACATGAAATAAATGGTCATTATTTCAAAGTTTACTTGTTGCTACTCGCACTCGTTAAGCTATAATTCATGACGTAGACGTATGGAAAAATGTACGTATAGGCAATAGGAATGATCGATCTTTTAAAAATCGATTCTTTGCCCTCGATTAATCGGATCGATTCAAAGGCTTTGATCTGATTCACGTATCGATTCTTTTTATAGCTATTTTAAAAGAATCGAATTGAAAGAAAAAACTTTGAATCGATCTAGAGAAATTTGGTTGGCGCTACAATGTGTCTATAGTATAACTAGATGGACATTAATGTGGCTGAAATTTACGAGCTGTCGTCTGCACACCATTGTCTAAGAGAGAGAAAATTTTCGGGTATCTCTTTCTCTGTTACACCCATACAAGGCAATGTGGCATTTTGACATCGTTCATTAATTTGATTGACTATATGAGAGAAATCAATGTTTGATTAGTTAAATGAAATAAATATGTTAATAAAAGCTTTGAAGAACATAAAAAATCTCGAAACCTTAATTATCACAATTATCTACACAACGTATGTCATTCAAACAATTCAAACTCAAGATGTTTTTTGATAATTAAATTTCATATATTTAACTTTTACCTAATATTTCATATCACTTATTATATTTTCAGTTTTAATTAGATCCTTTTGTTATTGTTGATTAGGCGTTCCTTTGAATAATTATTAAATGTTTTCAGCTAACTTGTTTCATTATATTTATTAAACTTTGAACAAAATATGGTTTCTGAAAGCAATATTGAAGATATGAGCCAACTTATTTTTTTTAATGTTAATATAATACTTTTTACAAGCCTTTAATCTAAGTGATAGTTTGAATGTATGGCAACTACACAAAGTTTGTCGCTCAAACAAATGTAATCAATTTTTAAGATATACCTTATTCATTATATTTATAGCACTTTCAATATAATATGGGGTATGAAACCAATATACAAGCTAATAACCCACTTTAAATATAAATGTAATCTTGGCAGACTGTAAACAACATTTATGATAACTACAATAAGTTAAAGATTTTATTCGTATTTGTAGAGTATTACCTGTAAAACTGAATTGTATATTCCTTAATGCAAATGTTTCTTCAAGAAAGTGTGGTAAACTATTTTCAAACAATAACACTTTTATTCATCAGACACATGTTTTTGCATAATAACATTGAAATAGACCATTAAATCTGTCCCTTCACATTTTAGCAAACGATATACTTGAACGTCATGCTTTTGTCCTTGCAATGTGTATGTGTATGTCCATCAAGTTATATTATGGAAATCAATGGTATTAGAAGGATTTCGAAACCAAGGGTTTGCTATCTTGAGCTACTAATTAGTTATTTGTTTTGTGTTAGTGAAGTGCATAGAATAAAAAACCAATAGAAAGTTAGTTCAGAAAATAATTATAGAGGACGCATCAGGAAATATAGTTTTGTTACACAAGGAAATAAGTATGTAAAGAAAAAAACTAATTAAAAACTAGCAAACATTATGTTTGAATGAGCCTGTTACCTACAAATCAGAATAATTAGACTTAAACAGTGTGAAGTTTTTTTATGTAAGTAATATGTCTCTAAACACATATTTAAGGCAATCGAGGGCCCCAACAAAAATTCGTGTCAAGAGACCAAAACTTGGGGAAGAACGGGATTTTTAAGGAAAACACTTCTTTAAGGTGCCCCAGTGCCCAAACCAGATTTGTGTCAAGCGCACAAAGCGGGGCCCTAAACGTAAATTCAATTCTCTATCCAACCATATAAGTGTGCATAGACCTAGACCCTACAGATATGAGCAATTTGACTAAAACTTGGGGAAGAATAGGATTTTTCAAGTTTACACACATATTTAAGGCGCTCCATGGCCCAAACCAGAATTTGTGTCACGAGCACAAAGCGAGGTCCTGATAGTAAATTCAATTCTCTATCCGACAATATAAGTGTCCATAGGCCTAACCCTACAAATCCGAGCAATTTAACCAAAATTCGGGGAAGAGCGGGATTTTTTTAAAGAAATATTCTCTATTACAAAATTCTTTAAGGCGTTCCAGCACACAAACCAGAATTTGTGTCAAGAGCACAAAGCGAGACTAAACTGCCGAGGACAAGGAGATCGGGGCTCAATCCAAGCCAGGTGCACCGAGGGATATTTTTACTACATGGCTCCCCATTCTCCCCACGCAAACGTGGGTGCACTTCCTGTAAATTACTCATTCCATATCACAAAGCCCATCAGCATGATTTGTACATAGCCGTATAACCCGAACTGGTAGTAAGATGTGGTGCTAAAGAAAAGCTTGTGCTGATAATTAGTAGGTTCAGAAATAATAATAATAAGACTTAAGACTTTGTCTTCTATTATATTTCATGTAAAATTAAACCCACTTTACCAACTTTGAAAATCGTATTTGAGGAGCACTATGGAGGATCACAAACTTAACCATCACCTTTATTTAACATTGTCATTATGATGCAATAAAAATCTTTGAAACAAAAAACTCTCTTAAAATCTCTTAAAGATAAGTTAACACTTTGGATGATTTTTATTGAACTATCATGTTTATTTTAATACGTTTTAAATATTGTACATATTTTAAATTTTGGTGCTTTGGTTATGATTGACTATTTTTCCTTTTTTATTTATTTATTTTATCGCAATACAAGTATTATGTTATTTGTATGTTTTATGTCTCAAAACCTTAACTAAACAGTTGTGTTGTTCTCACCATGTATTACTATCCATTTTGGTTATACGCTTATGTACTAGATAGGCTAATGGGCTAGGCATGATGTATGTGTAACTTGGAGGCAGTGCATCAGTATTTGCGTGGGGAGAGAGTAGGAAACCATTTAGGAAAAAAACCTCAGTACACCTGACCTGGGTCAAACCCTGATCTGCCCGTTCTTGGCAATCTAATCTAACACGAGATTAGCGTGTTAGATAATGCGGACACTGAGGTGGGTAAAGAATTATTATTATTATTATTATAAAGATGAATATAAACGACGCATTTTAAATCAAAACGGCCATAAAAACCATAAGTTGTACTGAGGGCAGGTGGGATCCTATTTTTTCCTGGATGATAGAACTATTAGCTGCACCTAAGGTTTAATTTAACAATGAAGGCATTTTGCAAATATGATATTTTTAGACGTTTGGAAACAACGATTTTGTTTAAAATGGTTTTCTGGGAAGTGTTTGACATGACAAAGAACAATGTATTTTGTTTTTCTGAAAAGTTTTTTTAGCACCACGTCTAACTACCCGTTCAGATTATACGCCTATGTACTAATTACACTATTAGTTTAGGTATGAGGTAGGTATGATTTAGAGGAAGTGTACCCACATTGGCGTGGAAGGAGAGTGTGAAACGGTTTAGGAAAAAACCCTTAAGTTGACATACCCAGCGAGGCCCAGGATATGATGCCTGATCTGACAAGTCAACAAGACTATTATCATATTGACAATTAGATTGTGTGCCTGCCTATGTTGGCTTGGAAAAAGAAACCAAGAACAAATAAAAGAAATAGTTTTTGAAATTAATAATTAGTTCACACTGATATTTAAGTAAGTTTGTTATAAAGTTCACCAACCACTAGCAAGATACATATAGTAGGGTGTCAAACACAAAACAGTTTTGTATATATATTATTTAAATAGATATGAAATGTACTAAAACAGTAGTGATAATCTTTCTAAACAAATATAAAGTAATTTGATGTTATTGGTTTTAAAAGTGAAAAGTGTTAAATTGTAATTGTGATGGATCTAATACAACTTCTCATTATGGCTGGCAATAGTTTACAACAGTTTTTTCAATTGCTTTAGTTACGAAAGTGGGCTAGATTCGTGAGTCAGTCAAACTGTCCACGAAATGTGTTTCCCGCAAGCACAACAGCAGATTTTTCAGAAATATTGGCGCGGACTGGCTTTTGGAGGGGGGAAGAGGTTCTGCCCTTTGTCTGGGCCAGAAGTATGAGTCATAATATATAAGTAATTAGGTATCTATTTATAGTTTATGTGGATTGATTTGGGCAGGGGTGGGGAAATAAGAGGCTCGCGGGAGAAAAGGTAAATTGAAAGTTGACAAGAAGAAAAATATTGTTGGGAGAGTTTGTCAGGGTCAAGCATGTATATAGTTTGATGTTAATCAGTGTAGAAAAAGAATAAAGGGTGGGAAAGGAAGGTAGAATCAGGGGTGCAACAAATGAAGGAGAAATTACAAGAAATTAAAAAATACACAAGCATGCAGGTAATTTGAAACCCTTACACGTTCGACAATTAAATAGTCATAAAATATAGTAAGAGCGATTAAAACAGAATTTTAATTAAAAATAAATATGTATATTTATTCTGTCCTAGGTCCAATTGGGAGCTGTATAGGGTTTAGGCCCACGGATATATATATTGTTGAATAGAGGATAATTGGGACCATCACGGCCCCACTTCTTACTTTTGACACAAATTCTGTTTGGTGAGCTGGAGCACCTTAATTAAGTGTAATATAATGGAGGATTTTTCTTAAAAAATCCGGTTATTCCCCAAGTTTTGGTAAAATTGCACAGATCTGTAGGTTCTAGGCCTATGCACACTTAAATGGTTGGGTAGATAATTGAATTTAATATTAGGGCCCCGCTTTGTGCTCTTGACACAAATTCTGGTTTGGGCACTGGAGCACCTTAAAGAAGTGTGTAATGAAGGAGTTTCCTAAAAAAGATCCCGTTCTTCCCCAAGCTTTGGTTAAATTGCTCAGATCTGTAGGGTCTAGGCCACAGAGAAGGAAAGAACAGAGCCACAGCCGCTAAGTTAAACGTGTTGCACTCCTTTTCGAGGCTTTACTCATTCAACGTTGGGATCGCTAGGTGCGATCACCAGTGACTACAGTGCAATCAAGTGAGCATTTTTTAAACGACTCACTTTTAAACTCAAATTTACTAGAAGGCAGATACAAAATATGAGCTCCTCGAGTAAACCTGTCGGCTGGCGGTCACCTAGCAAGCTTCAGGTAGCACCCTCCCCCATCTCTACCCCCCTACCCCCCTCGTCTTAAGTACCCTAATCCTGCCACACAAATAAGTTTACTCTGACTGTACAATACAAAGGAAACTTGAAACACTAAGGACCATTTTTTTTTAACCAAGAAACTGGCTGTCAACTACATTTAATTTATTAACGGTGTGCACAGGCTGCTAGGGACAGATATATTCCGATAGAGCGTAATACTATCGGTTAGTCGTGCTCGTGACGGTTTGGTTAAATAGATAGACAGTATCATTACCTCTCACTCTAACTTAACTTCTCACTTTGAGTACAAATAAAAGTAAGGAAAGAGGGGATTAGTAACCTAACAGGAAATGTTTACAAAGAGGTTTGGAGGAATACAATGCTATCGTTAGAAGGACAACTACTTTTAACTAAGCCTAGCTAATTGGCGGATCCAGGGCTAGTTGTCCGGGGTAAATTGGTTTTCACAAGGGTCTTTCAAGGATAAATTTAATAATTTTGATTAATAAGGATTTTAATTTATAATATTTTAATAATAATATTGCGAGTTGAACAAACTATTTGAGATTAACATATAATAATAATAATAATAATAATAATAATAATACTTTAAGAAAGAACACAATTTGGATTAATCCATTTGTAATTTTAATACAAAAATAACATAAAACAAAAAGTCGCCGTCACAATAAAAGTAATAAATATATACTGTACATAGGTCTAAAGTGTTTTAGTAATAAAATAAAAAAATATGTATTTTAATACCAAATTTAATAATATTAATACTGGAAAATTTTAGCTTTAATCCCCTTGCTTTGCTCTAGAACTAAGTTGAAAGAGCTGTTGCCTAATTTTGATTATGTCGTGTAGGATATAGGGTGAGGAAGGTGTTAGTCAGCGATTCTTTTTTCAATATTTATGATTATTTTCCATGCAGGAGGGGACGATCGCACCCAACCCCACCTGAATCCAAGAAATATATGACTTTTAATGCTAATGAGAAAAAATTCACTGTGCTGTTTGTAAAGATGATTACATATTCCAACAAGTTAATATAAAAAATTAAATACACTTTTTGGAAAGTGTGGGATAAAAATAACATTAACTAAAGGTTTTTTAAGTAAGATAAACACTCTTAAAAAAAAAAGATATTCAATGAAATACAATAAGTATAATGACCTTGATATTTTTAGACACAATTATATTTAACTATGACTGATTGCCATTATTGATATGATTTAAATATCTAATCCTAAGTACTATAATTGTATTTGTAAACAAAATTAGTTACACGTTCATATTGTTTACACTGGCATCATACAAACTGGTCGATAAGCTGTAAAAATAATATCGAGGGCTAGATGAGACATGTGGCTGATACGATTTGGAATAACTGGTTGACAAGTTCATGCTTATACGCCATTCACGGTAGGAATTACTCTCTGAAAGGTCTTTCTTCCTACCAATATCCTACTATATAATAAATTTCTGATAGGGAAAAGGGCCTTTTAGAAAACAATTCCTATGCTGAACAGACCTTAGGTGGACAAAGTGACAGCAAACTGGTCGATCAATTGGGGTGCCGGCAAACCGATCGACAATACACTGGTTAACAAGCGTGGAAAAAATTGTCGACAGACAAGTAACTGTCACTCACAAGCAATGTCGATCACATGGTCGATACAAGTAGGACCATGTGATAAAGAGCCAATTGGTTGACAAAAAGTAGACAAATATTTGGAATGCTAGGTGGGTCAAATATCCGAGACTAGCAAGACTCACTGGTCGACAAGTTCATGCATAGGAGGATAAAGTGATTGACATACGAATGATTGACCAATTTGGTTGCATAAACTAATCTACAATAAACTGATCAACACGTGTGGACAAAGTGATCGACAGACAAATAATCTACACAAAGGAGTACTTAGACTAAGTTGTCGATAAGAGTAGGACCATGTGCTGGACAACCAACTGATCGACAAAATATTAACAAACATTTGATAGACTAGATAACTAGTGGCCGTCGACTCATTGACAAATACGTACATAGAACATCAAAGTAATAGATAGCCAACTGGTCGACAAAAAACAATAACTGGCAGACAAACGTTGAGATGGATTCCTATAATAGTGGAGCACAGGTTAATACATAGCGAATAAAGAACTCGCTAAGCCAAAAGCTAAGTGTTTTATTTTTGTATCCAGGTGTTCTTTTTCCATTATACATTTAGTTACATTACATTGAATGTCTGTCATCTGTTAATAATAACAATCTCAATCGATTAAAATAGTGCGCTTTACTTAATATTAAATAAACAATGTCCCTTCTTTTTAATGTACAGATAAAAATAATTAAATGTTGGTAAATCCACCAATCATATACATAATATACAGCGAAAATGTAAACCAAATTATTGTAAAATAATAACAGAAAAGGTATGTTCTCTAAGAAGAAAATACAAGGAATTCATACAAGTATTAAAGTTATTATTTTTATTACAATAAAATAATCAACAAAAATATACACATTTCTCTAACCATATCACTCACAAGTAGCCTAAGTAACGTTTCTATCTCCTGATTAAATATTACTTTATTTGGAAAGATTCTCACCTAGACATTTCTTTAATTGAATGTATTTACACTCCACTTATCGTTTTCATTGTCCCTAATTTGAAGTGGTTCTTTCCCACTTTTTTGAAATTATACTCTTTTAAAAGATATATAAAGTAGTCCCCCCCCCCTCCAAATTATTTTGAAATTTGGATGTTCCTAGAACCTATTTTGAGTAGCGTCCTTCGGAAATTTTTTAAAAGTTTAGATGCCTTCAGAAGCTATTTTTAATAGTCCTCAACCAGTTTACTTTTTTAAATTTAGATCTCCTGAAAACTATATGAAGGGGTTTTCCTCCAAAACTGTTTAAAATTTTGATGCTTCCAGTAGCTATTTAGACTGCCCCTAGCTTGAATTTTTTTCGAAAATTAGATGCCTCTAGAAACTATTTGAAGTGGTCTTCTCTGGAAAATTTTTGGTAATTGAATGTATAAAGTTATTTTGAGGTTAATGCAAGATCTTTCAACTTCATATTCAATAATATCAGAGGATTTTAAATATATTTAGGGGGGTGGGGTTTATTTCAGCTGAGATTATTTTCAGGGGAACGATGCTCCTCTTGCCCCCGCCCCCTTCAGTTCTACCACCACAGATTGCAGTACTACACAAATTTCTTAGATGAGTCCATGCAAAAAAAAAAAAAATGCTGACCATCTCCTTTTGGGAGACCTTATAAGATCCACCATAGATAGGACCATTCTCTCCCCACTAAAAACAAGGGTACATCCATGATATTACTCTACATTCTCACCGTACATTTTTCAAGGTCAAAAGGCCATTATTTTACTTGTGATATGTGCTCAGCTACAAGTAGAGATTAGGTAAGATAAACAGTAGTATGAATAGGCCTATACATTTACAAAAGGTTATTCACCCAGTGGCGGTGAAACTTTATTTGTGTAGGGGCGTATACAATTTTTTTTTAAAGGAACTTACCCCCAAGTCAAAGGAGATCCGGGGACTCATCACCATACCTTTTGTGAAAATAGAATACCCTTAGAATTAATTTTGAAAAGTCCTTGTCCAGTAATATTTTGAATATTAAACTCCCTTCCAAGATATTTGGAGTGATCCTACCCTAGAAACTTTTTTGAGATTTGGATACCCCTAGAAGCTAATTATAGTTTTTCTTACCTAGAATATTTTAAATTTAATTTTTCCAGAATATATTTAAAGTGGTTTTCCCCATGGAAAAGGTTTAAATGTGTAGGCCCAAAAAGAACTATTTATAGTGGTCCTCGCCTTTAAATTCTCAAATGATGGCAAATTTCAAGAACATTTCCCGGGATTTTTCCCAATTTTACTGGTGAGTGGCCACCCTGAAAATATTACTTGTGGTATAGCTCTCACAATTAACTACAATTACTACACTTATATCACGTCCTAACAAAATATTACTTTAGCTCTATCCCTCAAAATTCATTACAAGTAACACTGTTAATTCATGTCCTAACAAAATATTACTCTAGGTATATCCCTCACAATTCATTACAAGTAACACTGTTATATCACGTCCTAACAAAATATTACTTTGGATATATACCTCGCAATTAATTACAAGTAACACTGTTAAATCACTTATTGAAAAAATATTATTTTGTATAGGCTAATAAATCTGTTGCCAGCAGCAGTGTGTTGTTTTATTCTCAAACAAGTTCAAGATACCTATTTAGAGCCAAATTGTCAAAACAATTTTTTAAATATTTCAAGTTTTTGAAAAAGCAATCATCGGTAAACTACCCACAAATGACAATTTATTCAAAAAACAAATAAACTTATACAATGCTATTTGTCATGTCAGACACTCCCAAGATATCAATCTAGAACTGAATCATCAAATTTCTTTTTAAAATATTTCAAGTTTTTGAAAAATTACTTATCACTCTTCAACAAGTTTTTGACCATAAACCAAATAGCTTATACGTTGTTATTTGTGACATCAATTACTCCCTAGGTATGCATTTTAATCCATAAACCCGCCTCGGTGGAATAGTTGTCTAACGCGCTTGTCGTGTTGAGCTCGACTACTGAGGACGGGGAGGTCGAGGTTCGAATCTCGGTCGGGTGAACTGTTTTTTTTCTTCTTTCTTAAGTGGTTTTCCACTCTCCCTCCACGCAAATGCGGGTCCACTTCCTCTAATTCAACCTTCCCAAATCCATTAATGTAATTAGTACTTAAAGCGTATAACCCGAACGGGTAGTGAGACGCGGTGCTAAATATTATTATTTAGATCCAGTTCCGAAAAAAAAAATTGCATTAAAAATCTCTCATTTGTAAACTATCCTTAATTTGAAGGCTAGGGTCAAAATAAAATAAACGTGTTGAGATATTGCCCTAAAACTTTTATATACCAAGTTTAAAAAAATCAATAAAGCCGTATCCGATCCGTGGCTAGGGACTGGTTGACAGACAGACATGGGGACAAACAGAACTGTGAAAACTAGTTTTTTTGAGTTCGAGTTTATAAAAAAAAAAGTAAAAATTCATCAATATCTTGAAATAGATTTTTTTTTTCAGGATTACAATACTTTATCTTGATATGAGTAAGTAAAAGGGTGGTTACCTAGGTATGTTTTTGGACACTACCTGCAACAAGAAAACTGCTCACTGAGGGCTGTCTGTCAATTCATGTGTAGCTAACATTGTATGTATCACCACTCTCTAACACCAACACTGCTTACTGAGGACTGTCTGGTTTATTAGAAATTCATGTGTAGCTAACATTGTATCACCACTCTCTAACATCAACATTGCTTACTGAGATTCATGCGTAGCTAACATAAAATTATGTAAAGTTTATTGAAGCAATTATTCAACATATTATATACCCTACATTCTATGTATCTTAAAAGTTAGCAAGCTTTCTTTTATGAATTACTAGCAATCCCGCACGGCATTGTCCGTGACCCACTGTGGTATAAGAATTATATAGGCACCCTCCCCTACCCCATTGTGCCCGTATATCTGAGACGTAATTCTAAAACAGTTAAAAAATATTTTCTTCAAAAAATTTGTTTAAAATAGCCTAATTAAAAGGCTAACTGAAAATTTAAAAATCCTGCTTAGAGGATCAATCCCCCTTCCGTCCACTTATGTATAAATTTTCATATCTCTGCGTGCCGTAGATTTGGCTGGGCTTCGCACACAAACAAACACATACAAACAAACACTTCCTTTTATTATTATAGACTATGATGTAACATTCTGGCTTATAAAATACGCCTGTAGGATAATCTTGTCCATTAAAGTATTGATGTTACCTTTCAGTGTAAGCCAATTGTAGGCTACATAAATATTATTTTTATACGTGAGATACAAAATAAATAGGTATCTCAAAATGCTTTCCTATTTACTATTTAACAATAGTAGTTTCTTTGACGCCTCAGCACACTACGTCACACCGAGAGATAGTATTGTGATGTCAATCAACCTACTTTCCACATCTGCTTGATTTACCGTTATTCCCCACTCCTACACCCCCTGACCTCATTTCCCAGGTGCTGATTACGTCCTCCCCTACAGCCCCTCTCCCTACAATTCTCCCCTACCACCCCCTCGCCTACCAACCCCGGACATGTTGGTTCTTGATGATTAATTATTAATGATTGTTAATTGATTTTGGGCTAGGATTGAGGTGTTGGAGTTTTTATTCATTGATTAGGGTGTTCTAGTTTATTTATTTGTTTATTAGAACCTCGCGCTATGGCTGTCGGGGGTTGAATGAACATTGGCTCCTCCGTCACAAGGCTCTGTCGGACTGTTCCGGAACAGGCGGCACGAACCTCTCCTGACGACCGTTTGGGGTAGAGTGTGATAAATGGTCCCTCTGCCTTTAGACCCCCCTCCTTAAAGGTATGTGTCGCAACCCTGGCGCCAGTCTGGCGGGTCGACAAGACAAGTCAGGACAAGAATATATCGCGAGGGCACAATGGGTATTCCCTGGCGCCAGTATGTCGGCTCGACAAGAATAGATATTGAGGTCATTGACCCAGGCAACGGGTTTTCCCTGGCACCAGATTGGCGGGCAGACAAGACAAGCCGAGACAAGAATAGAACGTAAACTAGGTCAGTGTGTCGCAACCCCTTGGGTTTTCCCTGGTGCCAGTATGTCGGCCCGAAAACAAGTTGAGACAAGAAAAGATATTGAGGTCATTGACCCAGGCAACGGGTTTTCCCTGGCGCCAGGTTGGCGGGCAGACAAGACAAGTCGAGACAAGAATAGATCGTAACCCTGTTCTTCTTCTCGTACCATGTAACGTCGAACGAGGGAGGAAGGGGATGGCTATAAAGAGGGGCGCCCACTTGGTTGTCTATTTATAAGCGTTTGTAGAGCGGTTCAAGATGGACAAGTTACAGCAGGTGGTAAATATTGTTGACGCCGTGCAGACCATAAAATTGTGTGATCTAACCGTAGATCAAAAGTACTCGGTGGATAAATTAAAAGCGGTCAATACAAAGTTCGGCAGACGTCTAATAGCTTATCTAGACGGTGAGTTTTGTGTATTTTTACCCTGTCGTTTTGGTACTCTAACAGATTGTACCCAGTCAGCTGTTTCTCATCTTCTTCTTACGGTGTCGTCCACAGCAGTCAGTTGTTTCGGTAGAGCATCTCGGGGTTATAAATATAATGGTGGGGGTAGAGGTACTCAGCCGATTAAAAACATAAGAGGTAGTGTAGTATTTTAGTTTTAATTTAACCAAAAATTTACATGATTGTAATACGGCTAATTAGATGAATGAATAAGTTACATTGATAAAGACTTTTTAGCCACCTGGGCTAGATCTCCTCTCCCCCATCTCTACAGGTTGAAATGGTAGGTAGTTATTACCTGTCTACTCTATGTTAGTGTTAACAGGCCTGTCTCCCGATCGCGTCTGTCCCGCGTCTCACGCTCCCTTTCCATATAATGCAAAACCCAGACGCTCAAGCGAAAGCACTGATTGGCCAAGAGTACGCGCCAAAACCTCCCCCTCCCACTGAAAGACCACACGTGCAAGCCACAGGTGCATCTCCCAGCTTCCGGGTTCATATATCACTACGTTGCACGATGCTTAAAATGAAAAGTAAAAGTAATAAATTTGGATGATTCTAATATTCCAACAAAGACTTTAAATAATGAAAAAGTATAAGATTAAAAGTTTAAAGGCCTGAAAATGAAGTTAAAGAATTGAAATTTAAAACATGCATTGCTTACAACTTTGGTTATGATTTACATGACTTATAATTACCATAAAACCCCACACTTTCTTATAATTAACCATTTAATAGTAATAAAGATAGTTAAATTAGGCCTAGACGAATGGGAAGTGAAAAATGTATGTATCAGTTTAGTACTCTGAGTAGCTTGAGCATATTAATATATAAACAAAGACAAACTAATGTAAATTTAAACAAGAAATGGTGGAGAACTAAGGGCCTAAAACCCTGACCACTTTACAAGATGAAGACGTGTGTGAGCTTAATAAAGAAAAACTGGTATTTACCTGCACTGGAGTAAAACCCGGTTCACCTACCATTGTGAAATTTGAACTCATTTAAGATTATTATTATTATTAGCACCGCGTCTTACTACCCATTCGGGTTATACGCACTTACGCTAATGTGTAATGGTAGGGTGATTGTGAGATTAAATGAAGGACCTACAGTTTAACGTGGAATCCGAACCACGGTGGAGACCTGGCATTCGCATTTAAGAGACGGTGCAGTTAACAACGACAACATCGGGAAGCGTAGTGGTTAATACATGTGCACGGTGAATCCTACAGCACGTTTAGCTCTCAGGTACGCTCAACATGCATAGATCCGGCTATATTAATTTAATGTTTGTGGGTTATACGATTGAGGGGCGTGCCTATATGACTGTAGAGAAGTTCACAGTGTGGCAGTGAGTGATAGACATGTAATTTACAAAGTAGAGGAGCAAGGATACTTCGAGTTTTGCGACTCTACCTGTCACACGATAAGAGCGATGGAAGTACTACCCTATGAGAGAATCGAGGAAACTTACATGTGTGATATGACGTGCGCCGTGTATAATTTCCGCAAAGGGGACGTTGTGGCTGTGTTGCCCAGGCCGCCATCACCACACTTCCGAGCTCCACACCACCCGCCACCGTCCTTCACGACGCCACCACCTTTCCCCCCAGAATCACAGGCGTATCCACCGTCAGAGTTGTCTACCAGTTAGCAGAGTCACCCGCGTGCCCACCACCACCGGAGGAGGAGGAGGTAAAGACCGAAGAACCCATAAATCTCGAGGATTTAACAATGTACAAAAATTATTCAAATGTTAAAATTATAGGTGAAACGCCCAACAACTACATACTTATATTAGTGGTTTGTAGTTTTTTTGTTGTTGAATGTTTACATAGGAAATGGTTTTAACCCATTTTAAAAGTAACATTATGACAAATGTTTTTGGCTAGGCCTATTAATTACCTTTATCTTTTAGGCGAGGGACTCTGCGTCTTTTGAGGGTTTTGGAAGGAAGACGTCTAACTCGGGGAAGGGCGGGAAGAGCTTTAAGAGTGAGGATGTTCCACTACTGGTGGTTTTTAAAACTTTTTTTTTTAAATGCAGGGATGAAAGTACTTAATACTTTTTGGAAGTGAGACCTATCAGGGCCAGGAAACCTTCCAATGCTGATGGTAGATCTGTACCAGTTTTATATTTCATTTTCATCCAGGGGCAGGAAGAGGCCAAGGAACTCCCATTTTATAATCACTGTTTCCTCATTAAGTTTACAAAGAAACCAAACTATTAACCCATGGGTGGCTAATGTCAAATTACTCTGGACTCCTATCATATTTTGCCGGGGTTTTTCTTTTTGATTTGGAACATTGGGGCTACTATATATGTATTTTTTTTTGTCTTACACATGAACATTTGGTTGGTATTTTCAATACCTTCAGGTTATTGTAGTAAGAATACTTGTTATGGGACTCTAATTTTTTTTTTTCTCACTGAGTCATTGTTGAGTTCCCAAACAAGGTGTCATGTATTTTAGTGCTGTAAATTTAATTTGGCTGGCCAGCTTGGTAGGGTATCAAACATAACATAATAACAAAGACCATGTGAATAAAGACATCTTTATTGGTTTACACTTACAAAGTATATAAATATACATTTTGTTCTTCTTTATTTTTAATGGTAGCATATCCTCAGTACCTATTATTATGTTGATTGTGTCCTATTCTATTATAATTTTTTTTATGTCTGGTGCATTAGAAATTAGGGCTAACCGAGGCATACAATCGGACTCCTGCTGAGCAGGAATAACCTTAGCTGACAACAGGTAAGGTTATTATTGAGTATTACAGCATCCTTCAATCACTCCCCTAGACTAGACCAACACATTCCGAGGTCTGTCCACATACAACCAGAAGATTCCCCGAAATGAACTAATTATTTATTCCTTTTTCCTTAATAGAAGTACATTCTGTTTTTAGATATACTTATATACATATTGTATACTTTAATATATTTATAATAGTAATCTAAGCACTTGTTAAATGAATCCTTTGTTCTCAATTGTCTCAACGTTTGACAATGCCACTGAACTTCGTTTGTCACCTCACGCTCTTCTTCAGCATTTCCAACTGAACCCTTCATCTTGCCATGGGTTTTCGCATTTCATGTCTTATGTCTGAAATTTCCATGCAAAAACATGAAATCAAAATAATCAACCGGTCCAACTCAAAAATCAAATCATTATAAAATTTTATTATCGTTATGTGGATGGCATTTTCATAATCTTCAAACAGGCCATCCCTCTTCACAAATGGACCTTATTACAATATTAAACGATATTCACCCTCAACTGAAATTAACCATAGAATATGAAACAATAGTATTAATTACCTTGACCTCACCATCATGAAGAACACCTAATAGGATTAATTACCTTGACCTCACCATCATGAAGAACACCAAACAGGATTAATTACCTTGATCTCACCATCATGAAGAACACTTAACGGGACTAAATACCTTTACCTCGCCATTATGAAGAACACCTAAGAGGATTAAATACCTTGACCTTGCCATCATGAAGAAAACCAATAACAGGATTAAATATAAAATCTATAGCAAGCCTACACACACAAATGCCATCTCCTATTGATCCAAACCACCATAACATCCATAAAAAAAGGCCACCTTCCACAGCTTAATATTCTTATAGATTCTATCATGACCCACTTAACAAAAGGAACTTCAAAATTTAACTTGATATCATCAAACAAATGGTTGTTTCCACATTAATTACGTTACAAAATCCTTCAAAAACATAAATCAACTCTCAACAATTTTGAGCTTAAAAGTCAACCCAAATGGATTAAATTCAAGTACATTGGATCAGAAATCAATAGAACCACCAACATATTCAAAAAACATGACATAAACATAGCTTTATGTACTAATAGAAAAATCAAAAAACACATCAGTAACTACAATTTAAACAATATCAATCAATATAAGAAAAAGTGGCATCTATCATATAAATTGTGAATGTAAATCCATATATGTAGGTTAAACAGGATGACAGAATTTAATTAGATACCATGAGCATTTGTGATTTTATATTATAATTGAAACAAATCAACCTTTGTCAAACATCTAAAAAACACTTGTCCTCAATCTACTCCCTTCGATAAATGTACAAAATCTTTATAAAATTCTCATACGGGCACTAAAATGAATACCGTTGAAAACAACCTCATCCAAACCGCAATCTTAAATAATTAACACATTCCTAATGAACAAACCACTTTTGAAAATGAAACTCTTTGGAATGCTTAAAAAAAACCTCAATTTTACCATTGTTCATAAGCCGGATTGATTTTAAATGTCTTAATTTTAATATGTTTGTTATATTGTTACAAAGGCACTCATGCTAAATATTTTATGTGACCATCATTCTTTATTATATAAAATTCAATGTTTCATGTATATTTTCCAAGCATGTTTAGTATTCGTTAAAGCCTTCTTTGACATATTTTATAATTATTTATCATAACATATTGATTCGTAAATATTATATAATCTCTCCCTACTACAGATTAAAATGTGTTTTAAAAATATCTCCAAAATGTTTATAGAGTATGTTCCCAAGTTGAGCAACCAATCTTTGGTGGGTGGTAGGGGAGCAAAAAGCTAGCTCTAAATGCCCTTTAAGAGCTCTACTTGTTCTCTGTTGGCCTGAAAAGGAAGAGAGAAAAAGAACTAAATAAAAACTGGTTATGTGTTTACTACTTTAGTAGTTATTTGAAGTCAAATATCTTTGTTTTGAAGATCAAAGTCATTAAAAAATTTCTGTTTTCACCATAAACAACATTCAGTGTGTGACAGGCTAGTTGTGTTTAGCTCTCACAAACTAAAATCTGCTAAACAAACCGCTTTGAAAACTAACACAAGTTATTAACACCATGAGAATCTGATTGTTGACTTGCCAGATTATGTATGGAATGCTGTCCCTGTTGACTGAAGACAAGCCACCCGAGCATATACCACCAAACATTGTGTTTGATCCGACTCGAACCTCTACACTATTAGTCTCAACCACTGGTGTGTGCATAAGCTTTCTCCTACCTGCAGCGTGGTCATCCTTCGCGAAATACCGACGGCTTTCTAGACTTCATCCTCTCCCCCTTATTCCTTACTTCTTGTGCGATATCTCGACCGTATATATGCTAGTTCCCCTGGTTATGTGTGACTGTTATTCTACTATTCTTTCGGCCGCTGACATCGAGGCTTCATAGCTGTTAGCATAATTCTCTGACTTAGAAGATGGTGGACCCAGCTATGACGCCAGTTCATCGTGGATGTTGCCTGTTCATCTAATAATCATTAGTGTTAATTAGCTCTATGTGGAGATCCAGCACACCTAACATGGTGGGGCTTTTTTAAGGTATTAATCTTAGTACGCTTGACATGATGTAATATAATGCTTAGAATTTAATATAACCAGCTTTCAATCCCATTTGGGGTTATAACTAATCTATTTACTATGTCTGTTCAAAGCAAACATTTATGTCAGTGGATGTCATGCTGGTATTCTTCCGGTCTGTGTACTCTAGTGGAGAAGTTAATCGCTCCAAAATATTAGACCAATATTCCAATGGGCTGAAATACTATTTAGGTTGCAGGCTTCTACTTAAGCAACTGTTGTTTTGGACCATGAGGTGCGCAACTCGTGGATATTAGTACCTGTGTAGTGGCCATGTAGTTTTTCCTATTTCTTGTGTCTGGCACCCTTAAGGTGCAGGTCAGGATTAAAATGTTTCATGTTTGCATTAACAAACCCTGTAGTTTGGTGTTGCTTTGCATGAACCTATTGTGGCTATAAATATAGAACAGAAAATTATGGTTGGGAACAACTCCAGTGTTTAAATTTGTATAGCTTAAAACCCTACAGTTCTTAGTTGCGGAGTTATTTCTCGTAACTCCCTCAAACTGGAGTTATTAACTTGCAACTTGTCGCTCTTGACCCCGAGTTCAATTAATCATTGCAAGTTTCATAATTGGTGGCTACAATATCTCCTTAAAGTAGAGCTAATTAAGTTATTGCCCATTCAATAATATATTGCTTTTTGCTCACACTATTGTTGCGTGTTTAGTACCTCTAATGATTGTTGTACTTAGACGATTAGTTACTGGCCAACATTCGAGTTCATGTCAATATTCCTACAGTAAGTGTTTTGATAGCCATTCGTTTTGGAATAAGCTAGTGTACTTCTTTAAGGAGTTACGGGCCATAAAGTGTAGAATCTTATGTTTAGTAGCAACATGCTCTTATTAGACTCTTTGCATAACTCCTGTTATGTGTTCATATTCTTTATATTGTAATATTTTCTAAACTATATTCTTAAGAGGGCTGTGCCATCCGCCAAAGATATATATATAGAAGTCTGTAAACATAATTATGTTATGTAATTGTTTGGCTAGAATCCAATAAATATTACATTTCACTTGTATTGTGCATTATTGATGTGTCAACATCATTCACGCTGCCTTGTATATTTTGTATTCGCTATGTTAGCTTAGTAGTGCAAGTTCATTAATACAAAATATTCATTAGTTTGTCTAATTCATTTAGCTAGCAATCATTCCTTAAATGTATTTCAATAGTGAGTATATCAATTTGGTCTTTGTGTAAAGGTTTTTGTCACAAAATGTTAATGCTGCTCACCGTGAATATTCCATGCAATTTACAAAAAGAAGATTGCTTCACAGGTCAGGGTTTACTTTAACATTTCAACGACAGAGGGCAATTGGATAATTTAATATTGTGCCATGAGCTGAGAGTTTTTGAACCATTGCAGAATGAAAGAAGAACAGCCCTCATATTAAAGCATTTTGAACAGAACTAATCAAAAAGTATCAGAAGATCTGGCTTTGAAATAGGAATTTCATCCACAGTCATAGAGAAAATACTCTCAGTCGATGGAAGTCATCCATACCACCTTCAACATTTCCAGCACTTAATGCCAGAAGATCTCCCACTTGGGAGAACATTTTGTGATTAGTTTTTAAACCAAACCAATAGCCATCCACAATTTCCGCAAATAATTTTGTGGTCATATGAAGTGACATTTACTAGACAAGATACCCTCAATCAAAGGAATAATCATGTTTGGTCACACGTGAATCGAGCAATTTGTGACCGTTTCCAACACGGTTTTTAGTGCAATGTGTGGTTAGGAATAATGGACGTTTTAAATGGCCCCAATTTTTTTTTTACCACTTTGATTGAATGCTGAAATATTTCTTGAATTTTTGAACAATGACTTTTATGACCTTTTAGAAGACATTCCTTTGAAAATGAAAATGAACCCTTGGTTTCATCAATTGGATGGCTGTACTATTCACTATGCCAGAAGTCCTCGGCAGTAGCTTAGTATTCATTTTCCTGGAAGATGGATCGGTTGTGCTGGGCTTGGCCTCCATGTTCCCCCGATTTTTTTTTTGTATGGGGCGCTCTCAAGAAAAAAGTATATGAAGTGCCTGTTAATGACCTTCAATCATTACAACAAAAGATAATGCATGTGTGGGAAGAAACAACAAACACACAATTTCAGTCAGCCACTCGTTCTGTCTTTGAAAGGTGCAATGTGATATAGCCGTTATTTTGAGGAAAGTAAATGAATTAAATATATTATTAAACTTTAATTATGTTTAATTTTTTGATGTTTGCTCAAAAAGGAAGCAAAATCGAGCAAATCTGCGAATGATATTTATGAAGCACCTTCCACTTTAAGTTTAGCTATTTAACCCGGGAACACACTGTATGAAACATATGAATGTGTGTTTTTTCTACTTTGTTGTAAATTTCTTCATTTGATTATTTTTAATACATCCATAAAGTTCCAGTTATGTGGAAATCTAGGTTTAAAATTATTTTTTTAGACACATTACAAAATTAGTTTTAATTTTATTATTAATAGAGGAGAATAATTATGTTCAAGCATTATTAATAATAGGTTAGATGTAAAAAATAGCACCGACCTTAGCGTCACCCAAATAAAGTATATATAGTTAATATTCTTTTCTATTTATATAAGTTACAAAAAAATTATTTTGCCGATTTAATAAGTAGATTATTTTCTTACTAATAATTCAACTTTGTTAGGAACATCAGTTTAGGACTGTATCAAAAATTCCAACAAAGTTAGAGTTAACAAAATAATTAAAAAAGTGAAATTAAAGTCATTGCAAGAATATATAAGTTTAAAAGTAATCAAACTGCAATCATACCTTCCTAAAACCAAACAAGTTTTCTTATCATTATCATTATTATATGTAAGCCTCTGAAGTACAAAATGTATACCTGTCACATGAATATATAAGATTGAAAAACATCTTACTCATTCCCACTTCAGTTAAATATGAACTTTGTTGTGGAAGAACCACATCAGCGCAAACATAAAACCACCCGGACTTTGAACTTTATCTTGAGCCATGTAACTTGTAGCTTCTGATATGCTCATCTCAACAACTTCAATCAGCTCTCCTTCTTTTGGGTTGCCTCCTCCTGCAACAAAACATAATACTACAAAATATGTCTTACAAGTTAGGGTTACTATCATCTGTGAACTGCACCATGTTTTACTCCTTGTTGATGTTAGACACTTATGCACTAATTACACTATTTGAAGGTTGAATTTAGAGGACATTCACCCGCATTTGCATGGAGGAAGAGTGGAGTATCATTTGGGAAGAAAAAAAATCAGTACAGTCAATCGGGATCAAACCCTGATCTCCCCGTCTTTGGCAGACTAGTTTATTGAGAGGGTAACACCTTAGACCAGCCGACCACTCAAGTGGGTTTTGTGGGATATTTCAATAGTATGGTAGGTAACATTATTTTGACTAGTGGAGATGAGTTTGTTTGTTTGTGTGACGACCGAACATAGTGGATTGTTATGAAACTGAGCGTGTTAACAGTGAAAATTGTATCTTTCAGTCACATCTCTATGAACTAAATAATTAAGATACTGGTTTGTTTAGTCCAAGGTCAACTTTTGTTAGCAATTTCAGGGGATATTTGTGAAATATATAATTATTTGATTGAAACATTTAATGATTTAGCTTTATCCTTTGGATAAAATAAATATAATGAAGGTAATGTGAGATAGATTTTAAGATTAGCATAACCAAAGTTTTTCATGTGTCCAAATACTAAATTAGGGTTTTTATTAGAGTGCAGCGAAATCACTAGGATATAATAAAAATCAATGTTATCCTAAATGCACTATTCGTTTTATTATTTTATTCTCTCAGCCTTTTTAATGAAATAATTTAAGGCTTAAATTTGAGAGTGAACAGGGGACAACCCTGTAGATATCTAATCTAGACTAGCTATAATACACTTGGTGCGTTAAAATTACACTTTGTTCATTCATTACTACTATACTATGAATATTAAAACATATAAAATTCTCCAACACGAGCCAACTGTCGCAAAAGAATACTATGCAGTGAAAAATGAAAATACTAGCGACATCTGTAAGCTACTCTTTGAAGAAAATAAAGCTCCATTTAAAACCATGCTTTTTTTTTCAACAATTTTACACACTAAAGGGGTTAGTGTGTAATATATCATTGTATTCATTAATTACTTAACATGAATTTAATAGAAATTTTAAAAGGATCAACATATTGTTATAAGTTATGTTTCATAAACTATTAATTTCACAAAAAAAGAAAAGAAATATCTGCATATTATTTTACCCTCATTTAAAATAAATTGAAATGGGAACATTGATATCATCATAATGAACAGTTTCCAGCCAATAGCCAGGTCTGTTCGGAACATAGGCCTCTCTTTTCCCCAACCACCTCTCCTCCACCAACAAGACCCTGACTTCTCCTTTGGTCTTTTTCTTGACCTCCTGCCCGCCACTTCAATATCCAACATATTATTTGGTATTTTCTTTCCTGCCATTCTCCTTGCACTTACTATAAACATTTAAATTACTTTTTGTACATCTTTTTAAAACGCCTCAAAAATGACTTAAGATACTCAATGTCACTCAAATAAAAGGTCAATACAATATTGACTAATTAAATAGTTTTCCCAATTTTGAATTTTCCAATGAGTGTAGTGATAACTGGTTGGTTCAGTCTTAAGTGTTAAAATCAAGCTGAGATCAAGATTATGCCAAAAACTATCAAAAATAATATTATGTATAAATCAACAAATCCTTTATTTCTTAAAGGTTATTTTCCCCAAACATAATTAAAGGTGATCGATTTTTAATGCTCAGTTGGTAGTAAAATGAGTTTGGTAATAAACAAGAAAAGATACTTTTCAGTTATTCTTATATAAAAAATACACTAAATTTTTATTTTTAGTATATTACTTACGCAGGTATATCAAACTATGAAAATATTACCAGTATTGATTACAAAATTTTAATTAAATCCATTCAGCCACTCAAATTCAATGGCATGCTAAAATAAAGAGCCATGATTAGGAATTTATCAAACATATACTTTCCATTAAAACCCTAAGATCAATTTATTCAATGTTATAAATTTTTGGGGGGCTTGTACATATTATATGTATGATAAGTTAGAGTTTGCCATTTGTAAATTTGTGTGTGTGTTTGGTTGCCATCTATTAGTTGTGTACTGCCCTCAATTCAAATTGTGTTGTTCCTTTTGCCCTCTAGCAAAAGTATGATGAATTGGAGTTGACCTTTGATGCTTTTGTATTTTATAACAAACAAATTGAGACTTTAAAGTCCACCATTTGTTGATATAAAGCACAATTTTCATAAAGGTTGCTTGTTTTAGAAATGTTGGAATGGAAATATTATACCAGTGAATACAATTTAAGATTTTTTACTTAAGATGTGTTTTGGAAAAATGTCTGAATGGAAACTATTCTGAGTAGATATATAATTCAGGATTTTGTGTATAAAAAATGTCAAAAAGTCTAGTGGATGTAAACCAAGATTTTCATTTGTGTTGTTTGTTAGAGAAAGGTCAGAATGGATACAATACAGTCATCTCGACTGAGATAGGATGACAAAGCAAAATATGAGATATTAGCTGAACTCTCAAAGGTTTTTTGGCAGACATCACTATTGTATAGAATTAGATTTGTAATATAAGTTCAATGAACCCTTCCAAAGCAAAATGTTACTGTGGTTTATGCATATAATCAAATAATATAATTACTGTTGTTGTGTTCAACACAAAGTTATTGATGACTTAATCTAAGGGAAGGATAAACAACTCAGGATAACTGTTAACAGTGGTCAAATGCAACCTTTCATAATAGTGAGTGCTACAGCAGAAAAAAAAAATTCAAATATTAATAATCATATCTGGATATTTTGTGAAGATTGTAAAGTAATCATAGAAAGCATAAAATTGCGAATGTAATAATATATTTAAAACAATTTGGGAAGTACTTTAATATGGATTTAGAAAAATGGAAAAACTTTTATATAATTTCATGTAAAGTAATCAGATTGTGATAATTTTATGGTTACCTTGTTGGGATAAGATGAACAACTTACCAGATCCTATTTTCATCTGGTCAGTGACCTCTACATAGAACATGGTTTGTTTGTCTCCTGATGTGCCAATACCTGATCTGAAACCAAACAACAAAGGTTTCAAATGTTTGTTGATGCACAACTTTGCTAGTGTTCAGTAATACCCATTGATCCAGACTAAATATGTGTTTAATTATGCTAGCTAATGATTTAGCAAATATTAGAAAAAAGTGAGAATACAATATGACAGTTATGCAAATATACATTTTAATTTTAGTTAAGTTTGGGATCCCCCAAAAACTTGTCAAGCTAAATGAGGTATGCTTTACTGATGCACGTTGTAGGGTACATGTTGGATGTCACTTATCAAATAATTTGAAATACAAAATGTGTTGAAACCAGGAGATTCACTTTCCCAGTTTACTTTGAAAAATTTTCGTTCTGATTTATCTAAGCAATACAGCCACTTAGTATACACTTGGGTAGACATAACCATAGTCTAAAAACAGTTTATCTAGACGCTATTTTTCAAAATGGCTATCGATAATTTAGTATCTTAGCATAATCTCTGCTTCTAGATCACATAGAATTATGATTTTGGTTTTTAGATATATAACATTTTAGAAAACATTCTAAAATATTCTTTCATAAGGAGTGTAAGATACCAGTAAAAGTAATTCCTACCGTGAATGGAGTATACTTTGTTCCTTCAATGATATAGCTTGTAAGCAAGGACATTTACAGTAGAATTCACTAATCCAAACTCACGGCATGTATCATCCTTTTTCCGTTAACTTTCACAATAGAATAGACAGAACTATTCTTTTTGTTCTACAATTTGCCATGATTATAAAAAAATGTAGGCCTAAGCGTATAACCCGAACAGGTAGTAAGACACAGTGCTAAGTATTATTATTATTTTGATTGGCTTTTTAAAAGAGGTGAGTGTTGTAAGCATAAAAATTATCTGGTTTGACAAATGAAGGAAGCATTTATAATTTTTCCATTCACATAGTTCTATAAGTTTTACTAACTTAATATTTAAACAATAAACTAAGTTAATTTTTGTATATGATATATAATATTTGCCTCTAAGTACCATTTTCCCAGACTGGCAATAAACTCGGAAGTAATGATGTGTCGAAGATAATGCACATATTCACATCCCCCTTCTGTAATAATTTGGCACACCATATTTTATAATTATTCAATTATATTGACACTTTCTTTCTCTGAACTTAAAATTACTTTTTTTTTTTAATATCTGATAGTTCATGAATCTTTTTCACTTTAAAGTTTATGTTTAATCTTTACTTTTCTAAGAAGTCCCTTCTAAGGGGAGGCCCTGGAGCAGGTCCTCATAATGAAGAGGGTGTGTAAATATAAGCATCAAGTGACTGTCTTTAGAAAAGGGGTTAAGCTGGACTGAATGTCTCAATGAGTGTATTGTTGTGAGAGTCAAATTGGTCAATACAACCCCGTCACCCAACAACTACATTAACTTACACATTTCAACTAGCCTGAGCGGGTTGGACTTGGTCATCTTGCACCATGTCTGGATTGAACATTTCTTCTGAGTGGAATGGGTGTACAGAAAAACAAAAACTTTTCCTCTCTTTTCATGAAACACCACATGAGAGAACTTCCTCAATTTAGAACATTGTGCATGCATGAGAACTGAGGGGAAATATTTAGTAAT
>CABFVZ010001254.1:112302-152375 GCA_902151445.1 Timema monikensis
CCCCCCCCCACCATGACTCGACAAATAAATGTTGTATGCATGCATCAGCGAGAACTCTTACTGTGAATCACCGATTGTTCGCGCATCAAGCAATCTTCATAACGTGTGTAACTACTCCATTTTTCCCCCCACTGAAAATAAACTGCCTATAAACCTGTTCTCACTATTCTAATACTAATTGTAATAATACTTATCACCGCATTTTGCTACCCATTCGGGTTATGCGCTTAAGTACTAATCACTCTGATGGGTTAGAAATTGGGAAGGTTGAATTTAGAGTTAAGTGAACCCGTATTTGTGACAAGGAGAGTGGCTAACTATTTAGGGAAAACCACCCACAGTTCACCCGAGCGAGATTCAAATCTCGATCTCCCTGTCCACGGCAGCTCACTATTCTAGATCACTCTTTGATGTTTGTTTAGTTGTAGAGGCTAACCGACACATAATATAAACTAAAATATTATTATTACCCATTCAGGTTATAAGCATTTACACTAATGTGTAATGGTAGGGTGATTGTGAGATGAAATGGAGGACCTACAGTTTAACGTGGGATCTGAACCACGGTGGAGGCCTGAGCATTCCACACATTCACAAGTTCTGATTAATACATGCTGAGTCAAAGGTGAAGGAAAGGTTTGGCAATCAGATAAATATGTGCTAGGGCCGAGGATTGAACCTCGGACTCTCAACACAGAAGTCTGACACCTTAGCCCTAGACCACCAGGTCACCTGAACTAAAATTATATTTCAATGTACTTTTTTTTTAAATATAAAATTAAGGAATATTATTGGCAACTCTTCAAGTTGAGTACAATTTAATTTGCTGCATATATACGAAGTTCTTAATTGGAAGTGTTAGTTAAAATTTAAATAAAATATAACACTGCTTGGCTATGAAGTTTATTAAAACTATTTCCCTTGGTATTTGATTTAAATCTTGAATTTAGATGTGTCGAGAAAGCCTAACTAATAGAATAAATCTAAGGTTAGATAAACTTAGTTTTGGCAACTTCAGGTTTTGTTGTGAGGAATATTAAACTTGTCAAGTTTTTTTTTTTTGGTGATAGGTCAGGTAATTTATTTTCCTTCATGTTGTTTAACTTAATTGTGCAACAATCTAGGCTTGGTCGCTTACAATGATAGAGGCCTGAGTGCAAAGCATTTCTTTTCCTTTTTTTGTAGTTTTGAAAGAGAGCCAGTTTGTGCTTCTAAGAGACTCTCTCCCTCCTTTGTTCCAAAATGTAAACATGCATTTTAGTCATCTCCGGCATCTTTCTCACTGTACGTCAACCATACAAACTTGTCAAGCCATAATCTTTCTCACTGTACGTCAACCATACAAACTTGTCAAGCCATAATCTTTCTCACTGTACATCAACCATACAAACTTGTCAAGCCATAATTTTTCTCACTGTACGTCAACCATACAAACTGGTCGAGCCATAATCATTGTCACAGTACGTCAACCATACAAACTTGTCAAGCCATAATCTTTGTCACTGTACGTCAATCATACAAACTGGTCGAGCCATAATCTTTGGTACTGTATGTCAACCATACAAACTGGTCAAGCCATAATCTTTGTCACTGTACGTCAACCATACAAACTTGTCGAGCCATAATCTTTGTCACTGTACGTCAACCATACAAACTTGTCGAGCCATAATCTTTTTCACTGTACGTCAACCATACAAACTTGTCGAGCCATAATCTTTGTCACTGTACGTCAACCATACAAACTTGTCAATCCATAATCTTTGTCACTGTACGTCAACCATACAAACTTGCCAAGCGATGATCTTTCTCACTGTATGTCAACCATACAAACTTGTCAAGCCATAATCTTTGTCACTGTATGTCAACCATACAAACTTGTCAAGCCATAATCTTTCTCACTGTACGTCAACCATACAAACTTGTCAAGCCATAATCTTTGTCACTGTACGTCAACCATACAAACTTGTCAAGCCATAATCTTTGTCACTGTACGTCAACCATACAAACTTGCCAAGCCATGATCTTTCTCACTGTACGTCAACCATACAAACTTGTCAAGCCATAATCTTTGTCACTGTACGTCAACCATACAAACTTGTCAAGCCATGATCTTTGTCACTGTACGTCAACCATACAAACTTGTCGAGCCATGATCTTTGTCCACGGATCTACTGTGTATGATGTTTTAATTAATAGAAATAGTTGCCAATATCAAACGTGTTCATACCCAAGCTTTCTATAGGTATTTTATTATTTGAACGTGTTTCACTCCATCTACTCAATTCAGTCATTGACATGTGTTATTTGGAATGGGTGCTATCCTTTGTCACGTGTTGGCTTGGTTTTGGCTCGTCTGATAAGGGGTATCTTTTCGTGCTGAGGGTGGCTCATTCCGGCCCTGCTCCAAGGAGATTATTCAGATGTTGCGTAGCAAACTAGATCCTTTGGTTGAGTGGCTCCTTCTGGCGCTGCTTTGTGGAGGTCATTCAAATGTTATATATCAAACTAGATCTACCAGATGAGGCCGATTCATAAATCAAGTTCATTGATAAACAATTTTCCGCTACATCCACAATAAAATTTCATTTCCTGTTGGATCTGGATTTTTCTTCTTTAAAAAATACAATGAATCTAACTATTTTGGTTTTGACATATTGCCAATACCTACAACCAATTTTCATTACTAGGAAACCATATAATTTGTCACAAAATGTAATAGATGGATGGAGTGTCACAATTTACATTAAAAAAACAAAACATAAACATCACAATCACAGTTTATAAAAAGTAAAGAGATAGCAAAAACATCATCATTTATTATCAATAGAAGGAAACTGAAATAATCATGACAATTTATTGATGATAGGAACCAATAAAACAAAACACACAAGTAGCACAATCTAAGTCCACAACTACTCAGACTAATCATTCCGGCACACTAAAGGCCATTATTTCCAACAACGACCACCTGGTTTTAAACATATTCCTGTATTTTATGTTGTAAGAAGCTTTTCTAAAATTAGTATGCTCAACCCTCTGTATCCAAATCAATGGTCGTGATGAAGATAAATGTAAGAGGTGAACAACATGAGCATACAAAAGTGTATGATTTATCTGTGTTGTATTAGCTTCCTTAAAATTGAATTTTCATTTTGTTTCTTGTATTAATTTTCTAACTACCATAGGGTGGAGGAAGGTCAAATTACCTTCTAACCTGTGTCTAGTAATACTTGCCTGAAAGTAGTAATTGTTTCTAGTTTGGAAGCTGGAACATCGTAGCCACACTCTTCCAGGATCTCAATACTTGCTATTTCTTCTAAAGGGAGCTCTTTGTCAACTATTCCAGCACAAAGTTCTATAGTTATTCCAAGCTTACTGGGATACTTATCCGTGTCTATATGTGTGGTTTGATCACAGCTAGGTATACTGGCATAGTATACAGCTGCAACAATAAACAAACATTTATATTTTACTGGGAGCAGTGAATAATCAACATAACACAAATAATTTTTCAAAAATAGGTTCTAATTTTATATTCTCGGTATAACATTTAATTTCTCAAATAAAAGAAAGTATTGTAATTGATCAAATGTTCGACTTCGAGATTATGATGAACCTTAACATTTTTCTGACTCCAAACCCAATAAAGTTTCCCTAGAACAGAATCCCAAATGAGTTGATAGCTTTTGTTCAAACTTTATATTTTCACGTTATATGGATAGACCTCAGGCCTTTACTTGATTTTGACCCTAGCCCTTAAATTCCTGAAACAGCTTTAGTTACTTTGTTTAAAATGTATATCTGAGGAATGTTTGACCTGACATATGACACTAGTCACTATATTCTTGTTATTGGGTAAAAGTTTGTTAATGATGGTTATATCAACTGTGCAAATGAAAATAAGAATGAAAGTGAAGTAAACTCAAATCATCAGAAAAAATTAGGCCTGGATCTTAACTTATTTGAGGTATCAAATAATCGGTGGTTATTTTTAAAATTAAAAAATGGCTCAAATAATTTTGTTTAAAATGTATACCTGGGGAGTGTTTGAGATTATACATAAAAATATATATTTGTCTTTCGGAAAAATATTCATTAAAGAGTAGTTTAAAATGACCAATATTTTAACATATTTTAAATATTTAAAAATATATCTCTTAATGATTTGTTTCAAAATGGAAACATGTTACATTTTTAACAATCCCAAAAATGGTTTATGTCGTATTTGACCAGGTATATTTTTAAAGATTTAAAAAATTTATTTAAATGCTAGATTTTATTTATTTGCTGGGAGTGATTAGTTATATCTAACACTTGTGCATTATTGCCATTCTTGGTCTTCTCATGGAAGAAGACACACTCAAATTTTGTTTATTTATGCCTACATTATTCATGTTTTAGATAGAAGATAATATTTGTATTTCAAACTTTAAAGATTGCGCTTGCTGGAACTTATAGATACTACTGACCTTACCTCCCCTCCCCCTTTTTATTTTCTTTAACTATTTCATGGTTTTTTGGAGTTAATTCTTATGCATTATTATTGATGGGCATTTATAAGAAAGGTAGTTTATATTATAATTGAGTGCAATTTGCCAATTAGCCAATCTATACAAGGAGGTACATTTATTAAGGATTTGCACCATGCTAACCAGTTTCTCTAGCAGACTAAACTATGGACGCACTATGTTGTTTATATCTAGCCTTGGTCGGCCTATAATTTGTGCTTCTGTTATATTTAAGTTGAATAAAATCTTCTTGTGCTAATGAAATATTGAGCTTTCTTATTGTCATGGTACAGCTTAACTCGTGAAAACTTAAAACCATGGAATTTATTATTATTATTATTATTTAGCACCGCGTCTTACTACCCGTTCAGGTTATACGCTTAAGTACTAATTACGCTAATGGATTAGGAATTGGGAAGGTTGAATTAAAGGAGGTGAACCCGCATNGACTGAGATTCGAACCTCGATCTCCCCGTCCTCAGCAGTCGGGCTCAACACGACTAGCGCGTTAGCCAACTACGCCACCGAGGCGGGTACCATGGAATTGACTGATGCGGCTTGCGACACCACTACAGAACTTGATCTCAGTACCCTGGGCTCCAGGATGTAAGGATACCTTTCATTCCAACTAGCAACTGTGAGCCAGGATGTAAGGATACCTTTTATTCCAGTTTTATGGGTTTTCCATGTCATAAAAATTAAAAAAATTCTGAAAATGTGTAAACACATTTTGAGTTTCCGAAAGAAAAATCCCAGAACCGAAGTCCTGAGCATGGTATTCTGGTAAGAAGAGTGAATTTAAGTTATCACTGTTAAGTTTAAATTGTAGTCTATGAGTCAAAGTTTTGTAATATCATCCTTCAACTGTTATATTAATCCTGATTGTTAAAACTCACTACAAGAATGTATTGTGTTCTGAATTATTCAATGTCATATCCAAAGAACACATTTGGGAGGAAGCTCATTCTTAATGTAAATTTAAAGACAGCAGGGCAACGGTAGAAAACATATTTAGTAGTAGGAGAGGGCGATTTAAGGAGAAAACTGAAATGTATACATTCAGACATTTCTTAAACAAGCACCACAAATAAAAAGTCCGATTTGTCTCCATTCTTATAGTATCCACAAAATCCTGAATTATAAACATTCTGAATCGTATCCGTTTAATAGTGGTGCCACATGTCTGATAGATGGCGTAATTACGATCTCCATGTTAATATAAAAAAGATAATTTTTATACTTATTGTCTTATTACTTTAAAATCTAAACAGGGATTTTAATTTATTATGTATGTATAAGGTGCTTGTTTTATACACAAAGATATAGATATTTTTATATATATTTATATATAAATAACCCTCGTATCATCTTGTTGGTAATCCTGGATTTAAATACTATATTATGACAAATTGACAGCATTAGCTACTTTAACAAAGCCATTTTATTATTGGGCTGAACTATTCCACATCCACGATAAGCTACACGTATAGAACCACCACAAGAAAAACAAATATAGCAAACACAAAATTAGTTCAGAAAAAATTTAAAGAGGGTGATCAGAAGATTTTTTTTAGAGGGGGGGAGGTCGGCGTAATATTTAAGATGAAAAAAAGATTGTTCCAAAAATCTCTAACATTATGTTTGATTGGGCTTATAACACAAATCTGAGTAGTTTGGCCTAAACAGCATGAAAAACATATTTTTTTAAGTAAAATCCTGCACTAAACGCATTTTTATGGCGCTCCAGGACCCAAATAAAAATTTGTGTCAAGAGTACAAAATGGGGCCCTGATAGAAAAATCAATTCTCTATCCAACCATATAAGTGAGCTTAGGCCTAAATCCTACAGATCCGAACAATTTGAACAAAACATAGGGATGAAACATACCTTTTTTTAAAGAAAAATTCTGCACTAAACACATTTTTAAGGTGCTCCAGATGCCAAACCAAAATTTGTGTCAAAAGCACAAAGCGGGGTCCGGATAGTAAAATCAATTCTATATTCAACCATATAAGTGTGCATAGGTCTAGACCCTAAAGGTCCGAACAATTTGACCCAAATATGGGGAAGAACGTCCTTTTTTTAAAATGGAAAATCTTGCATTATAAACGTCTTTAAGGCTCTCTAGGGCCCAAACCAGAATTTGTGTTAAAAGCACAAAGCGAGGCCCTGATAGTCCCAAGTATCTTATTTTAAACCATATAAGTGTGCATAAGCCTAGACCCTACAGATCTGAGTAATACGACCCAAACTTGGCGAATAACTTTTTTTTAAAAGTAAAATCCTACATTAAACACATCTTTAAGGCACTACATGGCCCAAACCACAATTTTCATCAAGAGCACAAAGCATTTCCTTGATAGTAAAATTTTAAACGTTTTATGATTTAGAGAGAAGTCTTACAAGTTAGATTATTTTTATTGAAGTATCATGGTTATTTTCATATTTAAAAAAAATTGTAAATATTTTAAATTTTGAGGCTTAGGTTATGATGACTATTTTTCCTTTTCTGTTTCTTTAATTTATTGCAACACAAGTATTATGTTATTTGTGTGTTTTATTTTTCAAAAACTTAACCAAATAGTCATTTTGTTCTCACAGCGTCTTACTATCCATTTTATATTGTGAATATTCATATCATTGCCATATATATTAATAAAATGTATTAAACAAATGGTGAAAAATGGTAACCAGAGATTTTGGAACTACAGAACTTATCCTTCAAGGCTTGCCATAGAGACTGATGTTTCTGGAAACTAGTAGACCACACAAAGTTACCTTTGAGAATTATCTTTGCGGTAAAGATTAAATCATATTTTTGATAATCCTATCTGTGAAAATCAGCATCCTTCAGTGTGAAAGTTGTGAAAACGAAATGTAGATCTCTCCTTTCAGATGCTAATCTAAGGGATTGTTTAAGAACTACAATTTCAAATTATGATCTGGACTTTAAAAAAGATAATCAGTGAAATAAACTTCCAAGCATACATTAAATATTACATCTTAACATACTTCCTCCTGAATGTTTCAATAAATAAAATATTCTTTGTATGATAGTGTGACTTAAAGTATTGCCAAAATAAATTATTTATATTAACCTACCTATATGTGAGCCCTTGGTAGTATAAAGGTTGGTGACCCCTTGTTTGGACAATGTTAACTGAAGTTGGTGTTAATTTAGAATATACACACTGCAATATAAATGTTGATGTTTGATGTCCTGTATTGTCCGCTAATGAGCTTTCAAAACAGTCTTGGTAGTCGCATCAGCACTCAATGAGTGAGTATAGGAAGGAGAAAGCTGCCTGTCTCAGAATAAATCACCCAAAACCCCTACAGCTACAGGATGTCTCTTGGCTTGATGAGTCGGTTGCCTGTAAAGTTCTCCCGCCTGCCTCACACTCAGTGGTTGGGGAGATACTGTCAATGGACAAATTAGAGTAAAATTTAGCAATCCCTAATGCTAAATTTCTGATTTCCTCCGTAATGCTAGCCGCTACATCCAGTAAATGGCAGAGGGATTTTTGCAATATATAAAATGAGTTGTGGGTAATGACTTACACAGGGTTAGTGGCTCTAACAACCAAGAGTTTGCCGGCGATGGGTTAGAGGAACCCTGTGAAAGGCTGTTTGTTACCCACTGTTTTCACTCTCTTGGATGGTTGCCACATGCTACGCTATGGAGGATGGCGGCGGCATCATAGTTCATAGTTGATAATCCTTTATGTTGTTGTTAGATACTTATAAGCAGTTAGACAAATTATCTAGAGTACTTAAATAAATTGGAAGGAAATATGACAAAGGAATGTGCAGATTTGTGAATTTAAATAGTTCTTAAAATCGTGCATCTACAATATTAATGTTGTTAGTGACTCCTCCTAGATTAATTTTAGGATCCCAAGCCAGTATTAGTACTTAGAAAAAAAAAGTCATAAATTCAATATAAGTGATAATCAGTTGATTCTCACTGGAAATCAAACTATTTAACAGGGAAGAGATTTATAATATTATTGGTTTGTTGAAATAGTTATAATTTGTTATAGTTTTAGTCAAAAAATGATAATGTATTGTAATTCAACAAACAAGTTATGTACTAGATCTATTCCTCCTTAAATATTATTAGCTCCTTATTCAACATTATTTTGGATGTTTTCTAAAATGCTGGAGTTATTAGATCAGCAGGCAGATGGGTTAACCTCTGAGCTTATATGTTTGACTTTTGCCACCAAAGGAGGCAGATACTGTAACATAGACTCATTCGAGTCTAACTTCAACAAAACTGTATCATCCGTGGACACTAAATCAGACTCAATTGGAAGATTGGTATCAAGCCAAATGTGAATATGTGTGGATAGGAGCAAGCCGACGCAAGCTCAACCTGCCCCCGAGGTGTCCTCTGTTTATGTTTACAAGTGGTGTTTGTGTTAGGTTTCTCTAATTCATAACTGTGTACATCGTTCAATTTAATGAGTGATATTTATGTCTTGCATTTTCACACACTTAAGACATGTGGCTTAAAATTATTCATGGACAAAGACGCTTTCCATACTTTATTGAATATAATTGATCTTTTAAGTTCTTGTAAAAATTGATATGTAGTGATTATTCTATTACATTTAAATGCTGGAGGTGCACAAAAAGGTATATTTTAAAAAGGTTGACTGGATTAAATATTACAAAGTTGACTCCAGCCTCTTATTGCTGCTTATGACTTCCTTCATAAATGTGCTCTGTTTAGTAATGGAGAATGATTCTGTGCTCAGTAATGGGAGAAAGAAACTTCAGACATGAATAGATTTGTAATTGAGATATGTTTGACTGTGATGTGGAGGTAGGTATGGGTTGGATGTCGCTTAACAAATACGTTTGAAATTTATATTGGATTGAAACAAGGAGATGCACTTTCCTCATTACTTTTTAATATAGTCCTAGAGTATGCTATTAGGGTAATGTAAGAGAGTAAGGAAGGATTGACACTTAACAGTACAATGCAGTTATTAGGAAGTATATGGTTTAGCTTTCTTGAGCGAAAATAAGGAAGTTCCTAGAAATGCAAAAAATGTATTGGAGGTCAGTAAGGAAATTGGATTAGAAGTGAACCCTGAAAAGCCTAAGTATATGAACATATAGAGAATATGAATTAGGGACGATGATTTAGAGATTACTTCGAACAACATATCACTTGACAGGGTGACGAGTTTAAATATTAAGGAACAATTTTAGCTACTAGCAACAACAATATTTGAATGAAAATTGGAAAAAGAATACATTCGGGAAATGAATGTTATTACTTGGTCATTAAGTGGTTAACAACTCACCTGCTCTAAGGAATGTAAAAGTGATGAGGATACTGGAGATTGGAGGAGATTACAAAATGATGAGTTATATACCTTGTACTCATAAAACTATATTGTTTGGATAATCAAGTCTCGTAGATTACATTGGGCAGGACATGCATCGATAAATGGACCATCTAGAACAGTGTCAGGGTACTGAGTGGCAAATCCAAAGGGAAGAGACCATTCATCAGAAAGAACTAGACACAGATAGCAGGATAGTATTAAGTTGGACCTGAACGAGATAGAGTGCAATGAGAGGGACTGTAACTATCTTAAGATATGGATAGGTGGCATATTTTTCTAAAAGTGGCAATGAACTTTAGAGTTCCTGATGCCATAGAGTAAGTAGCTAACCAGCCTTAGATGGTAGTGATAATATTTATTTATATTTTGAAACCACATACTTGAACAAAAAGTTTAAGCTTTTGTGACCAACACAAATTACACCAACAGCATCAGTTTGTTTCCATTTACTTACTCAAAACAATCTCAAAGTATTTTAAACACCCTATTTACTTGAACCTATACACTCCACCATTTTATAAAACAAGTGGAACAAATTCAACAATGATTAATGATGAGGCAAACAATGAAAACCACTTTCTTCTCATCACTAAACTGGAACGAGACTGTTATGGATTAAAACTTATTTCATGCAACAAGTAAATATAGTCATATGTCTAAGCTGCAAGTAAGTGTAAGTGCTATTTGGGGAGCACATTGGAACAATCTTGTCCCAAAACATAAAAAAATACTTAAAGTAGCATGTTTGTTGATGAACCTGTGACTTCATAGTGGTTTGCATACAAACATAATCATGGAGAGAAGACAGGAAAGACCACGCACGGTAAATAAGGAAATGTATTCTTTATTAAATTAATCAAAAAGCATAAACTATGGCTATTTTAATATGGTACAGTGCAAGTAATACATGTAGTTCAAAGATGAATAATGAAAAACTAAATCTCACAAATAGGTTTTGTAACAGAAAAAAATATTTTGAAACAGATTTTAAAAAATTGTGTAAGAATGTTTTTTTACAGTTTTAAGTAAATTATCTTTGCCCTAGAAATGTGAATGAATATCTAAAAAGGGTGTTGAAAATAATAATAAAAATAAATAAAAATAATAATAATAATAATAATAATAATTGTGTGGGATGTCTAACTAAAGGCAATACATGTTGGAAAATCTAATATTGATGGGTGCGCTTCTTTTTCAAAAATTTAACAGTACTTCTAGGGTTAAGGTAAAAAAATCTCAGCATATGTTTTAAATACTAAAAAACACAAAGGTACAATGTACATGGTCCTGAAAAAGGACCTTTCCAGCAGAAACAAACATTCCAGTATCACCTTACACATCTCCCCTCAGTAACAACTTCCACAAGTGTTTTCACTGTCAAAAGTACCTGGTGGGCTTTACTGACGTACAGTTAGTTCCTTCTCAGAAATTTATGAAGTTGAACAAGGTCAAATGCTCCTTCCTATTGGAACATCCCTTACGTTAAGCACAGTTAGTTTCGGATGTAGCGCACTTCTTTCAAGTGGGCCATATATGGACATATCAACAAATACACCTCGACCTGAGGCTTTTTCTGGAGTGCAGGCACTGAATCACAACATGTTTTCAACACTATGGAAATTCCATCAAACTCCAAGGACACGACCCACCATTCATCCTCAGTTGATGGGGCCAGGAAAAATAATAATGAAATAAAAATTTAAATTATTTACTAACTTAAATTTTACCTGACAACAAATTTATATTTAGGTTCTGGAATTAACTCTAACCATGCTACAGCTGGTAATGATTAACTTTTAAGAAAATTCACTAATAAACTTGTAGTAATTTATTTGAAATTATACTACAATACACAATTTGGAGAAACATAGACTTTGGTAGGTAATAATTTACAAACTAATAAACAAAATTAAAATACATTTCTTAGAGTTAGATCATGAAACAAATTTCAATTAAATTCAACATGGATAAAAATAAAATAATTTGATGAAGTTTATAGAAAATATTTTTTTTACAAATTAATAAGTTCATGATATTTATAAATTTGTATAGTATTTGATATATGAAAAATGAAATAGTTTAAAATAATGGTTAGTAATAACATAATCACTAAGTTATAGAACAAATAACTTTCATTTTTTGTATTAATTGGGTTTGCTCACCAAATTGGTTTGGTTGAAGATGGCATCGAGTAGGATGTTGATGATCCCAACAGTTAAGTAAGCAAAGAATATTTGGATGAGACATAAAAACAGGATGGGAGCACTACGCAACCACCCACATTAAATGGCATGAGTACTCAAGAAGTTTATCAGCTTATGAAATTTGTAAAGGTACAATTCTTGGTGAGTTTAGAGCATCTAAAATATGAAGTTTGACTCCCTCAGTATGACCAATCGTGCAGAATAGGTTCGCTATCAACACTGCTGGAATTTGAAATCCAAAATGACTATCCAGTTCAGCACAAACCAGTACAGAACAATTTAGCAACAATTCAAAGCCAATTTTCTCTATCTACTAGCTATAGCTACGGCTTCAACCAAAGCAGATCTCACCAGCAGAAAATGCTGTCCCCTCAATATCTAACTTGTGGCATTAACGATAGTTTGGATTTATACTTTTAGAGCCAGTATAGTTTTTGGGTTAGTGACAATACATTATTTAATTTACTAGTTCATTCATGTCATATTCACTTGTTTAAAATAAATTAATGTTAAATATCAACAGTACTTTTTAATCATAGCTTACAACACAAGTTTTGTATGTTATAACTAAATATTTTAATGGTTTATATACTGTCTATAGTAGTAACATATGACCACACAACTATTTCATAAAGCTATTTCAGCTATTAAAGCTATTTCAGCCTTTTTTAAACTCACCTTGGCATAACCATCTAGTGCCTTGTCATTGGCCACACATACTTCTGGGATTATGGTTGAAATCGATGGCACCCATATTTTAAACTGCTACATCAAACTCTGATAAGTGTTTCCTGTTGCCAAAAAATAATGAGTGATCGTTAGTTGTGTACTTGCTGGTATTACATCCCTAAATGTAGTATCTTGTTTTTAAATGTGTAGTCCAACCATACTGAAAATACCAAAATCTTGTAAAAGTTCTTAGCCAATCAACTCATCCAGAACTCACGATGCTTCCGTTACTTTCTATGCTGTAAAATTATGATAATTGCAGCCAATACTTCCCAGGGCAACATCTCTAAACACACTGTCACATCCAAAGAGATGCAAAAGTCAAAATAGGCCTGGTTGCAAGATGCATGCCAGTGTGCATATAATGTTGCATAAAAAAAAGATATAGTCTACAAATGCCCCTTTAGGAATCTACCACAAAATGTGTGTGTATGCTGCAAAGGCGCAGCCAGAAATTTATTTTGTGAAAAGGGAAGGGCATATACTCTATCAAAGCTATTATTTCTGTACTTTTTCTTCTTCTAAATTTGGAATTTTAGAGGCTCTTTCCTTAGTGTGTAATGGTAGACCTTATGTTATTATTATTATTATTATTAGCACAGTTTCTTACTACCCATTGGGGTTATACGCACTTACGCTAATGTGTAATGGTAGGGTGATTGTGAGATGAAATGGAGGACCTACAGTTTAACGTGGAATCCGAACCACGGTGGAGGCTGGCATTCCCCACATTCACAAGATGTCTTGTCAGAGGTGAAGGAAGGGTTTGGTAATCAGATAAATTTGTGCCGGGACCGAGGATTGAACCCCGGCCGTCAGCACAGAAGTCCGACACCTTACCCCTAGACTGCCAGGTCACCTGGTAGACCTTATGATTAAGTAAGCCTGATTTCAAAATTTAGCTGATACATTTGACCCATGTTGTTATAGCTGCATTTTAGATTTTAGCTTTAGTCTTAGTCTTAGTCTTGGTCTTAGTTGGTTCTAACAAAAATACTATTGCCTCCTTTGCATATAAGCCTTGGGATACAGAAACAATTCGTAAAAGTACTGGACAAAAGTTATCTTTGCTTCAAGTATTTTAGCCGAAAATTTCCATTTTTATCTTAAGCTAAGATAAAAGAGGGAATATTCGATGTACCTTGGATTAGACCGCTTATGAAAGACACTGAATTTTTGGACACTATGAACAAAATAGTATGTCAGGCATGATGTTCTTTCAAAGATTTAGTACATAGGTTTCTTGGAAAAGTAAAAGATGTAAAATATTATTATTATTAGCACCGCGTCTTACTACCCGTTCAGGTTATACACACTTACGCTAATGTGTAATGGTAGGGTGATTGTGAGATGAAATGGAGGACCTACAGTTTAACGTGGAATCCGAACCACGGTGGAAGCCTGGCATTCCCCACATTCACAAGATGTCTTATCAGAGGTGAAAGAAGGGTTAAAATATTAAGAAATTGTGAGAAATATGTTAAGAAGACTGCAAACTCTTGGGTGCAATATGAGTTTAAAACCCCACCTTTTGTACTCTCACCTTGCCTAATTTCCTGATAATTTGGAAACTCTTGAGTGAAGAGCAGGGTGAAAGATTTCATCAGGAAATAAAGAAGATGGGGGAAGATACTAGGGACGGTGGAACATAGCAATGCTAGTGGACTATGTTTTGTGCTTGAAAAGAGAAAATATGAACAAGTAAGTAAAAGTGAATTAATGCAACCCTCCTTCCAAGAAAATAAAAAATTCTTATCTTCAGACACTGATCATTTTTAAAGGTATGTTAGTACTCGGTTAATATAGTAGAAATAAATAGTTTCTTTTGTTTTTAATTTTATAATGATTTTTAATACACTAAAAATCCACTTTTTTTTAGCATTGTTTTAATGATTTGTATAAAAAAATATGTGATAGAGGTTAATGCACTTCAGCATTAAATTTATCGTGTAGGAATAAGTTAAAATCACCTTTCACATTTGAGACAGCACAAAAAAAAGTTTTATTTCACAGGCCAGTGTAATGGATGTTTGTGTTATGAAAGTGTAAAGTGCGATAGTACCTGGTCTGAACTGTTTCACAAGCACCAACACTCTTCGAGTTGTGTTGAAGATCAAGATGCATACACTAGAACAAACAGTTTTACTCTTACTAAATTGTCAAAATTATCTTATTTATAGCATCACTAATAGAATGTATATTTTCTTTAAGTAAGGACACTTAATGAGTTTTGACTAGTATGGTGACAACGGTGACTTAGCAAACAAGATGATCAAACACTTACTAACAAATGAAGGCCAAAGAATTTTGTTATATTGATGTAACACAGGTTTCAGGAAAATAATTATGTAATAACTATTTTTTAAGTATATTCTTACCTATCATGTATTTTAAGTAGATGCCATTCTTTTTTGTTGCCATTCTGAAATAAAATAAAAATTATACCTTATAATAAAAACATTTATTATGTGAAAATGTGCAAATAACAATCTTTATCTAAATACAGTAGGCTAATCAATAAAGTGAATGGTTAACAGCAGTGTTATTAAGCCTCAACTATGCTAATCTTAGTTTCTAAAGGGAGTTTATTACCTCTAGTTGAAAACGTGAGTCTGACCTTTGGGCAAGTATAAAACTGGCACATTGTAGAATGAAAGGGAAATAGTCTCTATATTTTATTATCAGTTTGTGACAATAAAATTTAGAAAATCTCAAAATCCCTTCAATTTCTTTATTATTATTATTATTATTATTATTATTAGCACCGCGTCTTACTAACCGTTCGGGTTATACGCACTTACACCAATGTGTAGTGGTAGGGTGATTGTGAGATGAAATGAAGGACCTACAGTTTAACGTGGAATCCGAACCATGGTGGCGGCCTGGCATTCCACACATTCACAAGATTTCTTGTCAGAGGTGTAGGAAGGGTTTGGAATTCAGATAAATTAGTGCCGGGACCGAGGATTGAACCCCGGCCGCCAGCACAGAAGTCTGACACCTTACCCCTAGACCACCAGGTCACCCCTTCAATTTCAAATTATATGAATGCTGCAAAAGATTTTATTTTGCTTTTATCTAATGGTAACAGTGTTGACACCTTTAAAAACAATTACAAATAGAAAGATATACATATAAACTCAACAGATGATGTATGATTTATTAGTTTAAAAACAATATTAGTGGTGATGTGACAGTATAACTTTCAGGAACTTGCATCACTTGAACTAATATAAAAATATTATTTGGTTAAGATAGAACACTGCAATTTGCAGATTTAATAAGTATCCCTGCCCCACAAAAATAAGTAGATTGTTGAACAATTGTTCCTAAACTCTGCCCCCTTAACACCTAAGTTCTATAATGGAGTAAAGGGGGTCAATGTACTTAAGGCCCCTTAGCTACAGCGCTTATAAAATAGAAAATTATTATAATGTTCAATAAATCAGATAAAGTATTTAATAAACCCGCCTCGCTGGCATAGTTAGCTAATACACTAGTTGTGATGAGTTTGACTGCCGAGGACAGGGAGATCGAGGTTCGGATCTCGATCGGGTGAACTGAGGGTGGTTTTCCTAAATGGTTTTCCACTTTCCCTACACGCAAATGTGGGTTCACTTCCTCTAAATTCAACCTTCCCAATACCTAATGCATTAGCGTAATTAGTACTTAAGCATATAACCCGAACAGGTAGTAAGATGCGGTGCTAAATAAAAAAAAGTCATAGTTTTTCTTTTGTTCACAATGATAAATCATGAAAAACATAATTAATGTTATGATGCAAATTTATGTATTACTTCACATAATATATTTTTGTGCAGATGTACTATAACTGATATGCTCGACTTCAGGCGATTGTAGCAGTCATTTTAACTAAATAATGTTTTATCTTATTTTATAACCCAAACTAGTGCCTACATGTTCTTTTTCGACATTCAGGCACTGCCGCCAAATAACAGTATAAGCTTTATTAAGGTCACAGGTCCTGAAAAGAAAGATAAGGAGGTCCCCTCGCCTAGTCAATTTGTAAAGTTTGTTTAGTTTGCCGGCGATGGAGAAGTTATTATTATTATTAGCACCGCGTCTTACTACCCGTTTGGGTTATACGCACTTACGCTAATGTGTAATGGTAGGGTGATTGTGAGATGAAATGAAGGACCTACAGTTTAACGTGGAATCCGAACCCCGGTGGAGGCCTGGCATTCCCCACATTCACAAGATGTCTTGTCAGAGGTGAAAGAAGGGTTTGGTAATCAGATAAATCTGTGCCGGGACCGAGGATTGAAGCCCGGCCGCCAGCACAGAAGTCTGACACCTTATCCCTAGACCGCCAGGTCACCATCGATGATGGAGAAGTTATCAATTGGCATTTGAACCCTAGCCGGACATATTGAGGGCCTTTTTTTCCCTTAATAACATCTTATTCTCCCTCCACACAAATGAACATACATTTAATCCACAACTATCTTCTCCTCACCTATAAAGTGCTAAAAGGTTGACCAAGTGGTGCAAAAATTATATATATTTAAAATAATTGAATATTTCCCTCTATAATATCTGTTTGAGCTATTAGCATAGTTACATAAATGAGAAAGGAATACAGAAAGTAGAATGTGGAGAAATTTTATCCATATATGAGCAAATGCAGGTAAAATTCTTTTAATCTGATTTAGTGAAAATATCAAATAGAAGAAGAAGAACTTTGATTTAGTTTAAAAAAATGATAGTTTTATTGGTTTTTATTTTACTGCCGAATGTAAAAAATTGTCTTCTGTTCATTGTCTACCTTTATATTAGTATTGTGTTTTCACATTGTCTAACAATATGGCCGTGTTATCATACACTAGTGGGGTAGGAATGAGGAAGACACATTTAGAGGAAATATAACCAGAATATTATAGTGGAAGAGTGGAAAACCATTTAACTAACCACTCGGTATAAATAGTCAGGATTCACAACTCAGTTACCTGTCATAGGTAAATGATAAAAGACAAGATTGACATTTAGTCCAAGAGTCCCCCTAACTTATAGGTGCTAAATTACATACATAATTGTTTTTAGTCAGAATGTCATGAGTTTATAGTTTTTTAAATGCATGTATATTTTTTGAGCTTAAAATGTAAGCTACAGTAGCCCCATGGCTTCTTTGGTGCTGACTGACAGCTCACAGCTGACAACTGACGGCTTTTAAAAGTTACCAGACCAAATTATGTATCCCTACGCCGAACCATATGATCTGCAAAAACATGTGTTTAGCAGCTGTCACTTCTGACAGTCAAAGTGTAGGTATATACCTAAATGTTGACTGTGAGAAGTCAACTGTGAGCTGTCAGTCAGCACCAAAGAAGTCGTGGGCTTACTGTATATTAAAGTTTATTGTGCATTCAATCATCTGGAGAAAATGTATGATAGGGTGAATAGGAGCATGTTATGGAATGTTCTTAGAGTGTATGATAGGGTGAATAGGAGCATGTTATGGAATGTTCTTAGAAATGTATGGTGTGGATTCACAGTTAGTAAATGCAATTATGGAAATGTATGATGGTAGTAAAGCGTGTGTTAGGCTGAAGTGAGGGTCCTGTTATATACAGATGATGTCATAATAAAGGCTGAGAATGAAAAGTGACTTGCAAAATGCATTAAATTGTTTGAATGTGGTGACAGACAGAATGGATCTTCGTATAAATGTCTCCAAAACTATGTTGATAGTTTTTGATAAGGACAGATCAGGAAATGTTTGTCAACTTAATTTAAATGAAAAACTTTGTTTCAATGTTTAGAACAAGTGAATGATTTTATGTATCCGGGCGGAATGTTCTGTAAAAATGGAAGGAGAGAAGGTGAGATTGACAGGGTGAATGAATCTCGGAGAGTAGTTGGATGTGGACTATTGTAAAGAATGATCAAACTAGGCAAAGATAGCAGTTTATAAGAGTGTGTCAACACCAAAATTGTTTTATAGATGTGAAGCATGGTTTTGTCATGGTTTGAAAGGGAATCCAATAGGCCAAAGTGAAAGAAGTTTCTTACTTTGGTTTTGGCATGTTGAGAGAATGAGTGGGGGATCAAGTGACAAAGTAATTATATGAAGGTATAGTCTATTGATCAAAAGGAAGGGGTAGGGCATGTAGGACGTGGCTAAATGTTGTAGATAAATGTGTTAGAAAGAGAAACATTAATGGGTTTAAGAATAAAAGACCATGTATGACTCTGTGTATGCATGTTGTTGAAGCAAAGGAAGTATGTAAGGATAATAAAAGGAAGTGTGGAGAAAGTTAGTATTAAGTACAAAGTTATGTTTTGAGCTAATACACAGTTCCTTGCCCATCCTGTAAGGGAATGGCGTGTGTGTGTGTGTGTGTGCATTCACTCTCAAATTTTACCTTTTTCTTGAAAGTTGAAATTTGGCAGAGAAGGTATTTTCCCATATGGTCAGAAAAATCGAAAAATGTAGAATCTTGAAATAAGGCTATAGGAAATGGAGGGGAGGGCTATAGTTAGAAACAACATTTTAGGCGAAATATAAAATTAAAATTTGTGACAACTCAATAAAAACAAATAAAAATAGAAGACTTATCAGTTTGGTGGAGGAATGAATGGGTTAGCAGGTGTAAGGAAAAACCAAAACCACAATCAAGGTCTCAACATTCTTAAATGTAAAAATGAAGGACCCTCAAAATTTCCAAAAATAACATAACACTCATCCTTTATTATCAATATTATAATTTAAAATAATCTTAGTTATCAGAAGAGCTAGCTCTGCTGTATCGTATTAATTTCAGCCAACTGGTCGGTTCGAATTCCAGGTTTGTGTCCCTAGGGTGTGGTTTTATATTCTTTCTTCAAGTAAATGCTGGCTCATTTCCTCTTAATTTAACTCATAGCTCTTGTAACATAAGGGGCATTTGTTAATATTAAAAACTATTCCTAGCCAACTTATACTATCATTAACTAATATAACCTACCAAATGCAAGTAGTTCAATTCTGTTAAAGACTAGTCATGTGCCAAGTTCTGACCTATATGGCAATTAGTTTGCTCCCTCCAAAATATTGTTTACACAAAGGTTAACTCATAGCTTAGTAAACAAAATGTTCTCCTGCAAACAAATTGTATTATTTTTAACAATCAACACTTTCAATTTTAGCATTTTTAAATATAATATGCTAGGTAGTATTTTTTGAGCATAGCATCTTACATTTCATTTGGGATATCCGCATATTGACTCAATGTGTTAGCTATGAAGAAGATAGAGTTTAAAGAAGATGTACCCTGATTTGCGTTGAGAGAAAGTTGAACACCGATAAAGAAAAAAGCCTGATATATAACAATGAAGCTGTGTGTACCATTAGTTTGAGTGAGGTCTTAGTGTGTAGTGTGTATTTTTGTTGTGAATGGATATGAACATTATTATTATATTGTTTCAAAGAGTGAATCCATTAAACACACGTGGGTGGTATGTTTCTTCCCCAATTATAAAAGTAGTGCACCCTGAACTTCCTGCAGCCAAACTTTCATGAACTAAAATACAACCTTGTTAGCGAAATTAAAGGTAATATAATGTTACAGGTGTCACAAAATTTGGAAACCTTCATTAGAGGTAAAGAGCCTAAAATAAAAAATGTTGGCTCCTGAATGTATATGTATAACCCGAACAGGTTGTGAGATGGAGTGACAAAAACTTGATGAAAATGTTATACTATTTAAAACAATATGTAAACAATATCTGTGGTCGCATTGCTTACTGCGACACTCTCATGTTAGACTGGATTGCCAGTGATGGGACTATTGGAGTTTGAATCCCAGTCGGGTGTATCGAAATGGGCGAGAATGTTTTTTCCTAAATACTTACCCACACTTCCTCCACTTAAATGCAAGTGCATTTCCTCTTAAAATCTACTATCCTTGCTATTATTCTATTATCATAATTAATGAGTACATGCGTACAACCCGAACGGTTACTAAGACATATTGAAAAAAAACATAGGCCTAATAAAAAATAATATATTTAAATATATCTTAAAACTTTATAATAGTTTTATTTGGGTCATCAATCAATCCATTAGAAAATACTTTTGAAAATTACAAAAATGAAATAGTATGATTCACTAGCTAGCAAGTAGTTCCTGTCTTAATAATTATGCTCACTATAGTTACACAAAATAATTTTATCAAACTTAATTCTTATTTTAAAATTGTAATAATATTTTTTTACTATTCTTGCACATGAATTTCTCTAGAATTACCACGCTTCAATGAACATATAACAATGCTAATCTTTTTAACAAGTCCTCAATAATGTTTTATCATTTCATAAGGTGAGGTTGTATTAACACTATAGAGACAACCAAAACATCACACTTACAGTACATGTTTCCCACCGTGTCTTACTACCAGTTCAGGTTAAACCCCCTATACTCATTATGCTAATGGGTTAGGGATGAGATAGGTGTAATGTATAGGAAGTGCACCTGAATTGGCATGAAGAGAGAGAGTGGGAAACCATTTTAAGGGAAAAAAAACACTCTCAGTGCACCCTACTGGAATCAAACCCTGATCTCCCAGTTCTCGGCAGTTTAGTATAACACGAGACCACATAGGCTGGTAAAATATTTTTAAAATGGCAATAGCAATTTGGTCCCAAATGGGTATTTTGTGTTTTACATTACAAATAACAATGTATACTTGTTTTTTGAATAAATTATTGTTCAAGAGTAGTTTACTGATGACTGATTTTTCAAAATTTGGATATATTTTAAAAACGACTCTAATGATTTGGTTTCAAATCGATACCTTGGGAGTGTTTTTCATTACCAAAAGTATTATATGCTTGGGTTTTGAATAAAAGTTCTTAAAAGGTAGTTTATTTATGAATGATTTTATTAAAACTTTAAATAGTTTTAAAATGGCTTTAAAGATTTGGTTCCAAATGGGTCTCTTTGGAGTATTTTACATGAAAAATAACATTCAATACTGGTTTTTGGAGTAGAAAGTTGTTTAAAAACAGGCTACTAATGACTGAATTTTCAATAATGAGCTAGATTAGAAAGTTTGTATGATAGTACCATACCATTTATTATGTTTATTTGTAGTGGTTCCTATACCTGCTTAACGAATTTCAGTTATTTACCACAAACAGATGTAATTGAATATATTAATTAATTTTGGTGATGTTGAGCCCCCACATCACTCCCTCTTACCATTTCATTAACTCCCACTTAGATATTTAAAATTTTAAGATTTATTTGATTAACATGATGGGTCCTTATACCTGCTAGACAAATTTACATTTTTATAGCACACCAAAAAGTTTTTTTAATTTCTATACAGACCCTCGTAATCTCCCCCTCCCCCTGCTATTCCCATATTTCCTGGGGACCCATTTTTAATATTTAACATGGTTATTTGGTGTGGTACCATTTACTTTACTCCTGATTCTAATTTAATTTTTTGCCACACTGGGAAGTAGTTGTTTCTATTAATTTTGGAAATTTACCCCCCCCCAAACCCCTATGTTTTGAACTACCATTTATAAATTTAAATTTTCAATACTCATTTGGTTATTTGGAGTTGTTTCTCTATCTGTCATCCACATTTTAATTTATTTCCTTGGCCGAAGAGCCAGTTTATGTTAGTCTATGTTCCAAAACATACGATACTTCATTGTATGTCTATATTCCAAAGCATTTTTTGCTATTGAATTTTGAAAATAAGATTTAATTTAAAGTTTCATAATTACTCAAATTAACCACACCAACAGATAGTATTTATGATACTGCTTTGATTGTTAATAAGATATTGTAATGGTCTATAGCTTGACACTGTTCTCTGAAAATTAAGGAGTAGAAAAGACGACGTCCCGTCTCAATACGTTGAGTACTTTTCAGCTTACTGGCTACAAACATTCATACAGACAGACGGACACAATCGACAGTAAAGACAAATTTAGAGTATGTATAGATAAGTCACAATACCTGTCTATACATTGAGTCCAAGCGGATTTGGTTGGCTTATGTAAAGAGTATCCCATTTTTCTCATTTGTGTATTTGAGTTTTCAAGAGTTAAGGGTTTTTATTAAGTTGTTTACATAGACAGACGCATATTCGTTTTGATCCTTATGTATATTAACATTTCAGTCAACCATAGATTTGTGTCAAGTTTTAGTTTAATTCAAAATATTTTTAAATTTCTTTTTGAACAAGTTATAACAATGATCAATTTAAGGCAGCTTTACTTTATAATTATTTTAAATGTATTCAAATGGGTTTTAATAATTTTTACTTGCATTAAAATGAATACATCTGCACTGGTAGGCACTTGGACTAGATACTACTAATAAGCCTCGTCTAATATTGTTTTTCTCATGAGGAGGAAGTGTGGTTTCAAATCCCAGCCAGGTGTACTGAGGGTGTTTTTTCCATAAATAATTCCTCACTCTCACTCCACATGAATGTGGATACATTATCTTCAAATTCTAGGATCCTTATTACTAATTAATTAATATAATTAAATTAATACAGCCCGAACATAAAACAAATCCAGGGAGAAAAAAAATGTACAACTAATTAATAATATTTGTGGTTTTCTAGATAAAATAAGAATGTTCTATGGCAAAGAGACTATTTATTTAAATTAACCTATAGAGGCAAGTATTAATCATCAAAAATAGCCATTTAGACACATTAATGTTATATAAATAATTGTAATTGTGTGCCTATAGACACACCACTGGCTGTGAAATAAACGGTTGGCTAGTGAGATTTATTTAGAATTGTTTTTAAAATTAATTTTAAACTATACTTTAAACATAAATTATGAAGTGGAAAACTTTATATATTATCAGAAAAGTTACTCGGAAGGAAATGGGTGAGTGATGTAGACCTATTGTGACATGAAGACCAGAGGAGCCCAAGTTGTGGAGACACATTTTGGTCCAAGCACTCGTCACGGGAATTTTCCCTGTTAAGAATCGATTGGAGTCATTATAATTATATATACATATCTCAAATGGTATATATTTTTACATATAATATATTATAATATATAATAATATATAATATGTATAAAATATTTAAAATGTATATTATATATAATATATATTATCGATAACTCATTAACACACAACAAAAATATTTAATACCAGTAAACCTTTGAGAAACTTTAGCACATTCAAACATCCCCTCCCCTCCCTAGATTTTTTTTTTTGCTGGGTTGTTGAAATTAAATACTCAGCGATATGTATGTACAAAATAGTAAAGAGAGTTTATTTTCGGTAAATGATACAAAAATATAGTGATTAAAACCTTTTGTAAAGTAAGATATTAAATGTTTTAATTACTAGCCTACCTTTTTTTAGGATCATTTGGTGGATAAAGTGTGTAGCTTACAGGAATCTGCTAAAAAATTGTTTGCATAATAGAGAAAATTATTGATCTTAGTGAGAGATGACTATAGCTGGAAAACTATTTGTTGCTTCAGGTATAGGGATGGAATTTTACTTCTGTGTGAGCAAACAACACAAAATTAACTCACTATCTAAATAAAATTTCATTCTTAGCTCTTTATTTTTTCTTCCTAGAGCCCCCTTTCTTCCACCTTCCCATCTCGATGTAATTTTGGGAGAATGTCACTTCAACCACTAATAATTTAACTAACACAACTACACTACAATTGTTTCTTATTCTTATTCGTTTTGAATTGTAACGGTCTTTCTGAGGCCACTGGTTCATCAGAAACATTCAGAAACTGTTTAACTAGTTCCTTTAGGTGAGGGAAACTTGCTTCTTCTTTGGAGAGCTGGTGAAAGTTGGAACTAGATGGTTAGTTTTATCACCGGTATGAACTTATATTTCTTTACATAGTTATGTAATCTTTGCATAGCCCACAGCAGAGATTCATTGTATATATAAGTTTGTTTTTGTTGGGGTTTTTTTTTCAATTTTTATCACTAAATTCCTACCTAGAAAATTGTGCTTTACTTTAAAAAAAAGTATTAATTTGCATAGTAACTGCTGATTACAATTAATTCTTGAGCACTAATAATCACCTGATAATGATAAAAAACGCTATCAATGATAACCACAACTTGTTATGTATTTGTTTGTAATTTTTAAAACTGTTCTTCTTACAATAATCAGAGTATACATGGCCAAGCGCAGTGGGAGTTGTTTTCTAGCTTATAGGTTTTACATTTCATTCTTTTAATTTGTCATCCTCGCCAGGAGAATGTTGATACACTTCCTCTAAACAAACCTTAATTTCAAACTATTATTTAAAATAAATCTGTTTTTATAATGTAATCGTAGAGATAAATTGTTTTTATCTAAAAAAAAAAGTTTTAATTTGGACCATTATGAATTATTATTAAAACAATTTAAAATATTTACCAGCAATTTTGTTTATTGGGGCTTTTATTTTAACGATTTATTTTGATTAACTTTCAATTTGAATAAGGTATGATATTAAATATAGTTTTATGCAGAATGTCAAGGACATAGACCTAATTTAGCTCCAAACACAGTTCTGATATACTTTTATTAATGATTAATAAATATATTGTATGCAAATGTACAAACTGAAAGAGTGTTGAATTAGCACTACAGGGTGACCTGGCGGTCTAGAGGTAGGGTGTCGGATTTATGTGCTGGGGTCCGAGGTTCAATCCTCAGTCCCGGCACAAATTTATCTGATTATCAAACCCTTCCTTCACCTCTGACAAGAGATCTTGTGAATGTGTGGAATGCCAGGCCTCCACCATGGTTCGGATTCCACGTAAAACTGTAGGTCCTCCATTTCATCTCACAATCACCCTACCATTACACATTAGCGTAAGTGTGTATAACCCAAACGGGTAGTAAGACGTGGTACTAATAATAATAATAATAATAATAACAACAACAACAATAATAATAACAATAATAATAATTATTAGCACTACAAGTTTGTCTAAGTTTGAAATAGAACTATGGCCTTCCAAACATGAGCCGAGAATAAAGGGGCCCTTTCAGTACCTCGGTACTTTGCTGGCGCTACTAAGTAGGGCCATGTTGAGGGAGGGGAGACTGTTGTTTGGAAAGAATGTTACCTGAAGTCAACCACACAGGTGATGAAAGGTCTTGTTTCTACTTAAAAAACAAATAATGTTTTGCACATGCAATTTTTCACCATTCAACTTCATGGATACAAAGTCTTTTTTCCAGGCATAACATGGCTTATCTCATCTCTGTTATAAAACTAATTCACAAGATCAGTTGTTTCACTTCTCAATATTTCTCCAGGTTTTGGATTAGGCCTAGGTGATAAAAGAATCCATTTATCTTTCCCCCGTTTCTTTGATTTTCTTGCCATAAAATTAGCCATGCCAAATTATCTCTGTATTTTATTAATACTCCAACTCATAGGTCAGTATTTGTAGCTGTACACATTTGGAATTACAAGAATGAAAGTTCTCTTTCAAGTGGGAAATCATCTCATCAGCATGTGATATTGTTGGGAATTCACTCACTCTTGAGTCAATAAATAAAGGAGTTTTTTAAAAGCTCTCTGTAATCTTTTCATCTTTGTCTTAGGATATTTTACTTCACACAGTCTTTATTCTTGATTGGTGACTCTCATTGTTTGAAAAATTGAGTTTAATTAATCAATTATCGCAATAATTTTTAGCAATGTCAACACCATTATCAATATTTATTTCAGTTGTATCAACAATGCAATCATTTTCTAAATTAGAATCACTCCAAGAACTTTCTTGTTTAGATAATTTTTTCCTATAATAATCACATATTACAATGTTCAAATTTAAGAATATTTTATTTTTAACTATTCATTCCAATCCTGGACTTGAGAGATTCTACTTTTGTGTGTTTGGCCTCATTGAATGGATTAGCATGTTGATTTCCTAAGTCTTAGATGTTGAGGCCATTTTATTAGTTCAGTTCATACAAATGATAATTAAAAGGACTATAATTTAACACATTTTGAAATAATGATATTGAGCTTCAAATAGCAATTTTCTGAAAAGATGAATACATTTCCTAGATAGTTTATCACACTTCTTGAATTTCACCATCTAACAGTAATTAATATTATACTAAATAAATGATAGCAAGTCATATCCTACCAATAATAAATAAAAAGTTTTTTTATTAATATTATATAGACAAAGAGACACATGTGGCTTCTCTAATGTCCTAACAAAAATTGGGGATGGGCCGGGGACGTCCCCAGCTTTACTTGCTACTAACCTCAGACCCAAACATAATTTATAAATAGCAAAGAATGTGATAAGCACAACTTGGCTGGGAGTAGGTTTGAATATAGTGACTGTGACAGACAAAAAGGAGCAGGTAAAAGCAAGTTACAATGGCGAAGCAGTAACAGATTGCTCTTGATCCACTAATGGCTCTTCTACAACTTGTCACATCCACTTGTCAGTGTAGGAGTCGTAATATATCGAATGTCTACAATAACTATTGGAGTCGCATTAGTATGTCGGAATGGCTTGTCGGAAGGTATGGACAATGTCGATTTCTTCCGACAATGTACTTGTGACACCTTACGTTCATCCAATCAGAAACTAAGATGGTTAGACTACTAAAATCAGTTAAAATGAATATTTATTTAATCTAAGAAAATAGTTTGTGTATATAAAAAAATATAGGTATATGAAGAATTGCATTTTTTTTTTGTAATCCATAATAAAAAACAGTCATATAAACATTTTACAATTATTTGCAAACATGAATATGATCTTGATTTTGTAGTTTTCTTTGCATGGATTCATTTCTGTGATAGTTTTGTAGTAGCTTTAACTATGGTACTTGAATAAACGCACATCTCCTCCAGTCTTACCCCGATGACATGTCACATGGCGCCCATTGGCTGTGCTAGTCCATTACTACAACACTGCCCGCTAGCTGCATCTCTCCTAACTTTTTTTTTTTAAGTAAATTGGAATTTGATCATAACTTTCAGTTTTTTAATGTTTTTTATTTAAGTTGGATGGAATAATTAACATTTTAAAATGTAAATATTGCATTACCACTATAATAAAACTGTGCAATAAAGAGCATGTTCAAGGAGTTAAAAGAAAGTTTCACAACAGAAATACAAATAAGACAAATTTCTTATAAGTATTATAGCTTAAAACAGACAAAATAATGTACGTAGACAATATTTAAAATAAAATGTATTATTAAATAATGTAACTTTGGCTAAATTCACCCAAGTTAACGAAGTTTAGCTAGTTTCTTTGACTTCTTCCTATAGCCATCAGACTCCTTATTCCTGTAGAATGGTCCTTAGAATAATTATACTTAGATTTATAAATCCTGGCTTAGCGGCAAATTAATTGAGGCGGCGTTTTATGGTTTATTTCACTTGGAAGGGGAAATTTCAAAACGTATTTTACATAATTATCTAAATGCCTTTTTGGATATACATCCTAGCATTATTGCCTTTGATACATCTTCAGAATTCCAATTGTAACATTTTAACCTTGAAATAATTTGACGTTAGGAGGTGGAAAAACGAGATTCAATTTGTTTAATATTTTCAGTTAAATGATAAATTTCTGTCCTAGCAGAGGCTGACTGTCAAAATGTCTTCTTTAACAGTTCCAACTCTTGTGTAATTATTGTGTTGGACTAGTCCCGTGTTCTAAGCTTGGAAAGGGCAAATTATTACTTTCATGTGTATTTAAAAGAAGGTTTAAGCATTTTTTTTGTTTCAAGTTTATTAGTTCTTTTATTTCTTTACAAACTAGGCCTACTGCAAGAAGCTGTGACAGTTATTTTAAAATTCCGCACAGGTGTTTTTTTAACCCACTATTTGGTTTCAATTCGAGTAATTCTGCCCTCAAGTCACGTTCAAAGTCAGTTTCACTAAAGTGAGCAAAGAGAAATCAAGCGTTAGAGACACAAAAATAGTCGGCTCTTTTACAAGCTTGGTCCATTTTTTTGGAATATTTTGCTGTTGAAAATCTATAAAGCTTACCCCTGATCCTCGAGAGTTTCTTAAGTGATTATTGCACCCAGCAACTACACAACAAGGCATCACTACTAGGTTAATAGGCTATTAATTAATATCACATGACATAAAGGTAGACAAACATTAGAGCATCAAAACAACAACACATGGCGAGAGCATGCAGATAAGCGCCACGATGCCATCACAGACATGACAGGCTACTGCGCACAATACTCCTTGCTATCAGTTTGTTGGATGTACGCCTACTCTAACACTTGTGGGCACCTTAAGTCAAAACAAAAGAGATTCCTGCTGACATGCTGAACAATAAAGAAAGAAAAATTGGCACATCTATGTTCTATTTTGATGGCAAAATGACAATGGTATCTTACAAACAAAAAGCCCAAAATAGTTGAAACCTACTATGAAACCAAGGGTGCAGTTGAAACGCTTAATCAAATGTGCCACAATATTTCAGAAGTGAAAAAACCAAACGCTGGCACTTCTGTATTCTGTATGGGATGCTCAATGTAGCCTAATATTTGTAAATTATTATATAATGGACTTTTACAGTTACAATGTACAAAGAAACAAAGAAAAGCTTCTCTCAAGAAAAGATTTCCTAATAAAACCCTAAGCGAGGAGCTAGTAATTTGCGGCAGCCGAAAGGACAATATGTTACTTTTCCTCATATAAAAAAGGCACATAACTATGACATTTTGCAGCCATTGTTCTCATGCCATAAGTGGGGAGTAGAGGGCAACATCCTGCGTGTCATGTGATGAAGTTGTGTAAAAAAAAGGTCAATTTACAAACAAAAAATTGAACTAATTGAGAAGTTTTTAATTTGCCAATAATCTAATTATTGTTTTCAATATGATAAAATGTAAAGTTTACGAGCTTTTAGCATTCATGTCTCACAAAGAAGTTTATCATTCTAGGGATCAGGAACAGTTTTAGCCTTAACTAAAGAAAGTGAATGATTGGGATTCATCTTTAAATAGGTCTATTGAAATTACCTGATTGTAATGGAATTTTAATGGTCTGATAAATCCACTGTTTTCAAGAGGAGAGATTGACACTTGCGTTATATTATCCATTATAAATAATTTACACTCTTAACATACGTTTAAAATTTGACCATAGATCACTTATCAACAATGTTAAAAATCACAGATTTCAATGAATTTGAAAGATAAGTTACTTCAGTCTAAAACCGTTGTATAAAAAAATAGGTAGTTTCCTGCATTTCTATCACTTATCTGATTCATGTCAACAATTATAATGGAATCCTTTTGGCCAGCCTCTCTGTCTCAGTCAAATAAGTTTCCCCATCATTTCTTAGTGAGCCTAAGAAAGCAGTCTTCAATTGAACTACTAATTAATTTTGATCTCACATAAGCGTCCTAGTATTTAAAGTGTATGTAAACAATATAGTTGATAATTTAAATAATATATCTTACCAAATAAATAAAATGCTCAGTTGAATAATTTTAATGGTACAGATACCAATAAATATATAAAACTGGTAATTTATTCCTGTAAGCCAAAAGTAAAAAATAAAAATTAAAACTGAAACAAACCTGAAATAAAAGAAAAACACTTGTTTCTAGGAAACAAACCACAATTTTTTTTAATGAATATGTAGTCAAGAAAACAATTATTTCAATTGAGACAACATCCCCAAAGCAACTTCACCCACCCTTTTCTCACAAGTAATTTTTAGTTACTGTGGTAAGAATTAAGAAAATTTAAGTTACCAGACAACAAAAACTATTATCTATATACGAAGTTTTGTTAGTAAGGAGTGCCTTTCTTAGGCATTAAAGTTCGGACACACAAAACTTTACTGAGATCGTAACACATTCCCCTCCCTGGAATATGTGTTGATCAAATATCTCTCTCTCTCTCTCTTTCTCTCTCCCTCTCCCTTTTCCATTTCTAATTTCTACAATGAAATTAATTTGTTTAGTAATAACTTCAAGAGTGTTATTATCATTTAAATGGGATTTATAACAGCGTACTTACCTTATTATAATTTGTATACGTAAAGTTAAATAGTTCATTTAATATTTTTTAAATTAAAATATTTGGAAGTTTGGCGTGAAAATGAAAATATATTTTGAAATGTGAGGGTATGTTGCTTTAAAGAGACTTGTATTCGGCGCTGATACAAGTCAGGTTTATTTAGGTGATTGGGGGTGTGGTATCTACCATTCCTTTTTTCGGAGACAAAGCCAGTTTGCTCAGGACAAATGTTGTTGAGGCTGTATACGAATTGTCCGAGGATCCTTGCCACAGATATAGTATACTATATTTTACATTTTGTTCCTTAAATGCTAGATGTTTTGTGAAATAAAATTCACTTATCCCATGAATGTTTATTTATACTAAATTTATTAAAAATAACCTATGAAATTTGGAATATTCAACAATGTCTTGAGTCACGTAAGAAAAAGAAAAATAATATTATTTTGGAAGTCCTTACAATAACCAATAATATTTATTATTAATCAATATTATTGTGATCTACCAGCACTCCCATAGTTATTTGATAGTCAAAAGGCAAACTTTTTTTCAGTTTGTAATAATAATTTACGCCTTCTGAAAATTCAAGGTCTGCGCCCTTTTGGAGGACCCAGTCCAACCCTGCAATAAAGTACTGTATTTTTATTTTCTTGGTTCTGATTTGATTAAATAAATTATAGAAGTATATTGCATTTTTGCAAAGAAAATATTGCAGAAAAAGACTACAATCCCTCTTCAAAACAAAGGTGCCAGCACTATTATTAATGATGTGATTCATATTAAGGGTGATGACAGTGAAGCGTTCCCTGATGGTCAAGCTCACATCAGTTCCAGGAAAAAGTACACACACAAAATAAATTTAAATAAAATTTGTAAGATGAGATGGTAGTATCTTGTAGCAAGCGAAAAACACGCACTGCTCAAAAAACTTTTGATTCAAAAAGTGATTGCCTATTTTGTGGAACACACGTGTTTTTTAAGTACCTTTCACCAATAATACATAAACAACTATAGTTATAAATAAATTACAAAATAGTATGGTAATAAGGGGTATAATTACGACATAATTAAATGCTACGAAATATAATAGTTTTTTTTTACATATCGATACTGGAGTGAGAAAACGTACTATTCGTAAACATCGATACTAGGTCAACTGCGAGAACACGCCTATTCACAATATACAAAAGTAAATGACTAAAAAGTCTAAATCATGTTCTGTGCCATAGCTCTACAAACGTTAGTTTATTTTTGTTTAGTGACTTTATCTATGCTTTAGTCCCTATTTTATCAAATGCACAGAAAATGTTTTATATCGAAGAACTTGGATCATCATAAAATACCAGTTATTTCAATATATAATGAGTGGTATTTAAATGAAATAATTGATTTGCGTAAATAATAACTACATTTAAAATATGGCTGAGTCTACATTGCTAATATTTCTGCCCCAGTTATTTGAAAATGATAATCCAGGTTATCTTTATGGAACTATTCAAGAGTCCGTTTTAGAAAATCTTAGGATAATTTATATTCTTGGAAAACAACCAGAAGAAAGTACATCTTCATTTGGCAGTGAAGATACTTGTGAAGAGAAACGTCTTGTTTTAGGATATTATATAAAAAATAAAACTAGTAAAAAAAATATGCCGGCGACTAAACTTAGAGATTGGTTGATAGTTGATAAACATTTAGACAAACTGCGTTTATATAAAGTTATAAGTGAAGGAAAATGTATAGATCTCTCCAGACCATCAAAAGTAATATGTATTTTTTATAATCGGCAGTCTGTAATGGGTTCAGAACTGTTGCTTCAAAATTCTAAAGATCAAACCATTGCATACAATGACCACTTTAGAATCTTAGCAAACAAACTCTGCATAGAAATGCAAAAAAAAAATTTGGATATCAAAAGCCCGAATGTTAAACGATTAACTTCTATTGTTCAACGATTGGTTAAAGTTGGACTGCAAGTGATAATTTTCATGGTAAATTGCCTGAACTGTATTCATCCTATATTAAAGTTCATGACACTGGGACTACATTTAAATGATTATCTGCAAAGTTGGTGTTGGGCTCTAAAGTTATTTCTTCATAAAAAAAAAGTTACTTTAAAAGTGGGAAATTTTTTACTTTGCAAATTAATTGATGTTTTTTGCGGTGTTATGCTTTTATATTGTCTCATGCCTATAATTTCATCTGGATTTCTTTCTCAACACCTCCTCACAACTGCACAGGTATAATATATCCAGAAATTTAGAAACACACGATTCCCTTGCATACTGGGTAATTTAATATTCAAAATCTAGATATGAGAAATTCTAAACCTTGAATCCTAAAGGATAATTAATGATGAGAAAATTTTAGACTCAAAGATTTAAAAAAATTACTAGGCCAATTTTTACAAATTCTAACTTTAAAATGCATAAGCAATATATTCTAGGCCTATAACTTACAGTAAATTACCATATATATGTATGCCTCTTTTTAAATATTGAATCCTTGACTATCAATTATTCTTAAGGATTCAAAGCCCCATTCATAATTATGATGAAAATCTTTAGGCCTACATTTAATTATTATTTCTGGTTTTTTTATAACTTAAGAATTAATGTCTGATACCCTTGTAAAGTAAACCTATTATTTTTTAAATTTTTTCTTAGATTCAGATTTGAAATCCATGATTATTATTTAAAATGATAAGTATTCATAATTCATGCTGGTACACAATTTCTACTAAACTGCAACATTTCTCATTCATACCCTAACAGTGTAGTTAATATATAGTTTATGTGTGTAACCAAAACGGGTTTCAACACGCTATGACATAACACAAAATAAAAAAATACCATATTTAATGTAAGTCTTTGTAATTTTTAACACTCTTTCTTATGTTTATTTATTAGCACATTTTTTGTTGTACATAGGATGTTGTGACAACATTAAGGGATTTAGTGCAGTGGCTCATGGGAATACCTGCAGGCTTGAAGCTTAACTATGCATTTAATAATATGTTGGGAAGATTTTTTCTTTACCACATCAACTTATGGTGGACTTTTCTTGGTATGATTTTTTTTTGTCTCTTCATAAATAATTAGCCTATTGACTATTATAAAGAACTCTGCGAGTGGGATTAAATCTCAGCTATCAGAACACAATTTAATACTCTCATGTGCGGTGGGATATATTAATGTTATAAATACAATTTAGCACACATGCATATATTTGCCATCATATTAGCAATGTGGGTGAAAATTGGGTACAAACTCAGATTGCAGACAAAACTTCAGGGAAAGTTTACATTACTTTTTAATTTTAGTTTTTCTATTGTTTTATAAAAGTATTGCAATTATAATCAACAAAAACCAAATAATATATTTTAGAGTTTTTTGGACACACTAATCTAGTTCTAACACTAAATGTGATTTTCTTTCAGTGCTTGCAAAACCTTTGCTGGAATTGGCATCTGAAATCTTCTTGTGTTTCGGCTACTTGGGTCTGACTTTCCAAGTGTCTATCTTAATCGATCTCTTAGGACTAGTCAGTTTCCATGTCTACTGCATTTATGTTTATGCTGCCAGGTTTGTAAACAATGCTCTAATACAAAGATCCCAACCTTTTTGTACCTTAGAGCACATTCAAAACTAACGGTAGTGCAGCGGGCACCAATTACTTTTTCAAGGCAAATTTACTAACTCCCGCCAGGCTCAGAGATCAGTGTCAACGCTATACACAGGACCGGTCAACTACCGTGTTAAGTTTCTAACAGCGATTGTGACGTTACATGTGGTTGTGTGTAATACTCAAGGCCGTAGCCATGGGGGGAGGGGTGTTCAACCCCCTCCAAGTTGACAAAAAATAAATTAAAAAATACTGCATTATTTACAGTTTTAACAATACCAAACTAAAGATACAAGGAACTATTTAACTAACCACCATTTTAGTGCTTGGGTACATTTTTGAAATATATATTTATTCTGTGTTTATTCAGGCAACAAAGCTGGGTAGACCCATGCCAAGATATTTACAAAGGAAATAGGAAGTATTAGCATGGCATTAGTGAGTGTGAAGAGAATGATCGAAGGGGGTAGGTCTTTGAAATTAGGGAAAAGTAAAACCATTCAGCTTGAAATTATGGTGGTTCTAAGTAAAAGTACTCTTTGTAAATGAGCCAGTAAAGAAAGAGGAGTGAGAGGGAGGGATTGGAAAGAGGGGGACTTTCAATCCAACTTCTTGAGAACAGCATACCTGGAGATAAACACAAACTTGATATTTTTCAGAAAAATGTTAGATTATTAGTCAAGAACTTTTCAGTTGTGGTCAAAAAGTGGCGGGCAGATGCAAAAGGCTCGGCGGGTGCCATGGCGCCCACGGGCATAGGGTTGAGGACCCCTGTTCTAAGATATGTATGATTTTGAATGGAAGAAAAGTAGTAGTTACTAAAGTTACTAAAACAATTTTAATATAACTTATTCACACATCAAGTCATGTAATCTGCAGCTGTCACTTTTGATAGATATTATCAATACCTATAAAAATAACACAAATAATATACTAAAATGTCATCATTGTTGGCTGCAAACAACTATGTTTGAATTTTTTCTACTGTTCTTCCAACCAATATCAGAATATAGTTACTTACAACAAGACATAAATGAAATATCCCACATTGGTATTATTTCCTCCACTCCACCCTAATTATTGAGTTGCTATAGAAAAATAAACAATGACTAAATGTAAAATGTTAATTCTACATACATTTAAATGGAAAGTTAATGATTGAGAGCAGAGGTGTCAAACTCGTTTAATCACAAGGGCAACATTGGAAACTAAAAAATACTCAAAGTGCTGCATTAAAAACTTAACAAAAACCATTGTGAGTAAAGAGAAATCATTTTTGCATCGGTATCTTTTTATACAAATATAGAAAAAAATGTGTTACTATGTAAATTATTAGGACCCACTCTTTATTTTTTCCCAGAAATTTGAAACCTTGCAGCACTGATCTAAGTTCTAGGTTTTAAATTTTGTGCTGAAGTCACTTTCAAAATTTATGAAAACTGATCAAGATTGATTTCAATATTTTTGTTACCTAATTAACAATTAATACTGGTATACACTGAATTTAAATTTATTGAACAGATAAAATTAAAACAAGTTATAACATTATAAAAGCTTAACTTTGGAGTAGGAAACTACTAACAAACGATTTCTCTTAACTGTTGAGTCTGACAAACCAGAAATACCATTTAATGTTGTAAGCCCAGCTAACAATATTGTGCCAGTAGTAAAGCTAAATTCTGCCAGTTTCTCCAAAATAATGCCATATTGACAAATTTAACACCCTTTCTAGCACCCTGCTGTTTAGTACACCAGCTTGCTGTTAAAATACCACTTTACCCCTTGCCATGTTTATGTTATCAGCCAAGTTTCTCGGGAGGGGGACAAGAATGAGTCACTAAGTTATAGCAGCTAACTGCTTGTTTCCACTCTCTCTTCCCCGTTATTTATCTCTACTTCTTTATCACTCACTGATACCGCACAGTCATATTTAAATGAAAAGAAAAGTTGATCTGAACTCTAAACTCTGTGGACCACACATAATCATCAAGTGTTACATGCCTGGTCTGGTTTTTAGGCTTGTCCAAAGTTAATGTTGGGATAAATTAATAATAAACAGTATAGTAGCCAAAGAGAAAATTAAGACTCAAAATTTGAAGTAAGAATTGAAGATAATTTTTGTTGTATGAATAAGAGATATTTGTAAAACATAACAGGCTACCCCTTAGGAGTTTATGAATTTGAGAAACTCATTCCTAAAAATAAAATTTATTAGCTTCATAACACACACCCACTCTTCCCCCTACACACTTAAGTTCAAATTCGAAAATTACTTTACATTAAATATAGTCAGTAGGTCTATACAAAAATAAATATTAAATTTTAATAAACCAACTATATTGTTTGCCTCTTATATAAAGTGTCTAAATGTATATTCCCATAGCTTATTTTAGTTTTGCTTTTTCAGGCTTTCGAATATAATCTTGTTAAACTAAATTTTAAATGAAAAACTATTTAATTAGTTATAAAATTGTTCCTACTTAAATATTCAGTGATAAGAGAGAGACAGTACTTTTATTCAAATTACAAGTAGGCTTATAGGGTCTGACGACTATTTTTCAATTAAGTTAGGCCCAATTTTACAAAGTTCTATTTCATTAAATTAGTATTTTTGGTGAAGTGAGCCTAACTTCAAATATATTTGGTTATGATTCTATTTTGTAGATTGTACAGCCTACAATTGTCTGGCCTGTTAGCACTGTTCCGACTGTTTTTGGGGAAAAAATATAACCCTCTGAGGGGAAGAGTGGATTCATGCCAATATTCACCGGACCAATTGTTTGTGGGTACTCTGGCATTCACAATATTGCTCTTCTTGCTGCCAACAACATTCATGTACTACATTGTGTTTACAACAGTAAGTATCGGTAACACATTCTAGACTCACTGGCAGAGTATCAACTCTTAATTATCCACCAAATTTGGGGTATATTTGATTCTTACTGTGAAAATAGCTTCAATAATATATACAGTTTTTTAGTGTTTGTTGAAGTCATTTTTCTTTTTTGAGGCTTTGTATTTGTGTTAATTATGTTTTTAAATTTCTATTGAAAGAATAACATACACAAATTATTTTCTTACAAATGCATTTCATCTAAACAAATAACTATTCATTTTATTATCTTCATCACTTTGTTATAGTTTGGAAGCAGAAGTATGAATCAAGAGCCATTTGTTTTGTAATTGGTACGCAACTCTCAGTTCTTTGGTTAATCCAGGTTACTTAGTTTGGTCAAAGAAAGCGTTACCAAATCTAGGTATCGTTTCGGTCATAAACACTTGTAACCAACCTCGATACCAGGAGCACGAAAACATTCTAGTCATAAACATCAATACAAGGTCAATCGCGAAAACACACCTATTTTAAATTTCTTGATAGTCTTGCAACCTGCACATAAACACCAAGCAACTCGAATCAAAACCATTTTTAGTAATAAGTGAGAATATGTATGCAGCTTGGCTTTTGTAGCTTTGTAAAAATACATTTGTTATTATTATTAGCACCACGTCTTACTACCCATTCGGGTTATACACACTTACGCTAATGTGTAATGGTAGGGTGATTGTGAGATGAAAATGAAGGACCTACAGTTTAACGTGGAATCCGAACCACGGTGGAGGCCTGGCATTCCACATACATTTGTTCTTGTTCCAGTTGCGTGTTATGGTGGTAGGACTGGGTGGTCTCCTGACTCGTCTAAGATATCTTCTGGAAACATTACCACTTTATGTGACCAGCTTGTGGCTTCTAAAGTCAACAGCTGTTGCAAGTTAGTATTTATTGATACTTTTGGATTCAGACTAAACATTATTAAATACAATATTTTTCATATTAAATATAAAGTTTGATGAAATTTTTTAAAAGGAAATAAACTACATTATTTAATGTTTTGTTTGGTAGGCCACCCCTCTCGTCGCACAAAAGAAAAGATGTGATCACTTGTTTTTGAATCAGATTAATTTTTATTTTAGACAATTTTAAGTAGAGCGGTTAATGATGATTACTGAATTGATTAAATTTATGAATGGATCATTCAACGATTCACATTGTTAGTCAATATTTGAAAATTAATAATGAGGTATATTTTAAAATCTAATAAGACTTTTTTATTTTTTAGATACTGTGTTCTTAAAAGTAGAGCTGATACAGAGACCTGGACCTCTCGTGATGATTGTCCAAACTGTTTCTGGATCTTGGTGGGATACAGTTAAACGCTGTGTTCCTGACCCAGTGTTACCAACACCTGAAGTAGAATGGGCCAAGTTGCTGACAAATTTGGCCCAGGGAAAACTAATCTATCCTGTTTAACTGGCTCAGATTTCAGATAGTTTACAGCCTCCTCCTCCAAACATCTGTATGCCAGGTGGACTGCAGGCATTTAGTCAGGGGTGGGGGGTTTATCTCATACTTGCTACATTTGAATTTAAATTCGACTTTTAAAAACATTTAATAAAAAATAAAACAATACTATTGTTTTTTTATAGGTTCTATGAATTATCGTAAACTATGTTAAATTTAACATAAGACATCTTTGTGGTATTGGGTGTTGGCCACAAACCATTATTTCTGTGAGAAGTCATTTTTTTATAAAAAATTTACAAACTATTGTTTTCTTCTTTGGTTTTAGAGGCTGCTAGATTTGGGACAGTTGTGGCCAAATATATTGTTAAAATATTAGTACAGTACAGTATAGCTGAGCAAGTGGTAATATTTATACAGTTCTGTTAATTAAGTGGTGGATAAAGTATTAATAGAGATGGGACTCTCGAATCCTACTTGAGAGATGTGTAAAATTCATGAAATGTTCCTCAAACACAATTATGAAGACCTTGACTTCAAATAAAAATTTAAAGCAATTGGCAAAGGAATTATACAAACTTGTGTATCCGAGACCTTAGTTCAGTTGGTAGCGTGTCTGTCTAATGAGCTAACGGTCTTGGGTTTGATTCTCGGTATGGCTGAAAAATGTGTCATTGGTGAAATGTGGGTTTACCCTTGCACAGGGGTAAATTAACGGTAGGGGACTATATTTTGTGCCTGTCCTAGTTTAAGTTAGATTGTAAGGCATATAAAGCTACGACAGGCCTAGCAAGCCAGAGGTGGAAAATGTTTGGCTTGAATAAAAAACTGACCCAGGCCACAGGCAGGAAACAGTAATGGATGTATGTAAATTATATAAATTTGTGTATTTGGGAAAATAAAATCACATAAAATAACAAAATAAAATTGTAATAATTGTAACGTTCTTGAATTACGTTACCGCGATGGGCGCCTATTGAAGAATTATGATTAATACACTTTTCATTTTGACATGTTTTTTTATTTCTGAATCAGTTTAATTAATGCGAAAATAGATCATGTCGAAATATATACGCGGGCTAGCGCGGACAGGTGTTGCTAGACGCCAAGTGAGTTCTGTCAGTATTGGACACCAACTGCCAACTGCCTTTACGTTGCACCATTCTTTGTATATATTCCTTGGTCATGGAAGCTTCGAGAAGGTTTAGTTTAGAAAAACAAAATACAAGACAAAAACATCTCGGTCTTACTGGGAGGTTCTAGAGCCGGAAAATGACTCAAGTTACATTTTAAAATCTCTCTTCGAACCTTCGAGAAGAGGAAGTTATTATTTGAAAAATATATATTGTCAAC
>CABFVZ010001254.1:153273-223198 GCA_902151445.1 Timema monikensis
TTTCACCAATATAAAGCTACATTATCAGCGAGTAACATAGGCTATATTTTATTTTGAAAATTTAATTTATTCCTCATAAAAATGTCGATAGTATATTATATAGTCGTTGAAAAAAAAAAGTTGTTGAAGGGAAAGTGGGGTTGGTGAAGGTGGCAAGGGGGTAGGGGTGAGGAAAGAGAAATAGATGTAGTGACGAGGAACGCAAAAAAAAATAAAAAAAATTTGGGGAAACGAGGGGAGTAAATGAAAGTGGAGGAAGCTGAAAAGTTAATTTGATTTTAACAATTTGTTTGATTGGTGTATACACAATTCCTTTCGTGCCTAGAGCAAACACAATTATAGAGGAATGAGATAAAAATAGGAGGGAAGGGGCTATACAGTGATGGTAGGACTGTATTTTTTTTTAAATAAGTAAAAAAGTTTTGTTTTTATATTGACATGATGGATGATTTGAAGCTTTGTTTTACAGGATTCTTTACAATATTTTTTTTACGGGGAAGAGGGCTAGTACAAAATAAAGGACAAAATAAAAGTTTGCTCACACCTTAGTAAGTGAAAATTCAAACAAAAACATTAGGGTGAAAATGACACATTAGCATGGTTTGAAACAAAGATGTGAGAGGGAAGAGTGACATTTTAGAAGTACTAAATGTTACATTGCGAAACAGAAAATTAGTTTATTATTTTCTCTTGAAGGGACCAAGTGTATTTAATAAAGTAAATTAAGAGTAATAATATTAAATACTCCAAAAAGAGAGGGGAATGCTACTCTACATATATCGCAAATCAAATGTAAATTTGAATGGGGTGACCAAACAATACAAACATTTCAAGTAATACGCAAAAGGAACAAATAACATTGTAAAAATAAAAATCCCGGGTTATCAGGTTTTCCTTTGAGGAGAATTAAAATAATTTAAAATAAAATAAAATTACATTGTTGTTTCAAATATCGTAAATAACGCCAAATAAAAAAAGGTCCCTACCTCTTCAAATCAAAAGAAACAATTAAAAGGAGAAGATTTTAAAAACCTTACTTGAGTGATTAAAAGGAGATGAATACCAAATTAAAGACCTACAGCACCTTGAGGTCCAAAACCCCCATCTTCCTCATGCACGGCATTTCACAATGGTAGTATAATTTACATAAATAGAATAAAGTTAAAATTTAAAGTAAGGAAAAGCACAAAGTTATCCTGTCATTACTAGTCAAGATTAATTAAATGATTAATGTATTAGAATGCATCTTTTAAAGTAAAATAATAATAGTAATATACAATTACATCTAATCTGTACGAGTTCCAGCAAAAAGGACACAGAAGTGTAACTGAATCAACACAAGGAACCCAGGCTAAAATCGAAAGTTAGTCAAAAGTAATCTATAAACATTTAATACCGAAATGAGGAAGATAAATGGGTTTTACCTAAAACACACAATTACCATAATTAAAAACTAAACCCCCCATTTAAAAATATGTAATAACTTAAGAACTTCAGAAGAGAAAATTAAAATAAAATTCACTGCTCTCTTCTGCCACCAGATGGTAGATCTTGTCATGTATCAAATTTCCCTGTTATCCCCACAAGAATGTGTTAAACAATTAGTGTCATCTTATGTCACTAGATGAAAGCAGGTGACAATCTGGGAGGAGGGGGGGGGGGTACGCGTGCCTCAGTCGCCGGCAACTCCCAGGGCTCAGGTGTGATCCCCAAGGGTTCCAAACCGGGTGGTAGGAACAAACCTTACTCCGAGAGAGGCGGAACCCAAAGAGTCCCGGCGATAGTGTGCGAGGGGGATTTTCGCGTGAACCCCTTCACGGCCACCAAGGACTCGGCCGCAGACTCGAAGGTGATCTCCGAATAAAATGGTCCTCCAACAGAGTTACGTTCTCTATCCTCACCAGGGAAGATAGGATCATTCTTTTGGAGAGACTTAGCACTCAACCCTACACTTTCCCACTAGATAGGGAGAGAGACGGGTGACTTGTGGTCCGTGGTCTTCAGTTGTGGACCCCCACAGAAGACATTCACTCAGAACTGACTGAGATGGGATACGCGGTGAGGAATGTCACACGCTTGGGTGTGCACGCTGCTGGCCAGGATCAGCCAGAAAAGCCGTTCCCTCTGATCCTCGTAACTCTGATTGAGCGCCAGCAGTTGCAGCGATTATCAAAGGGGATGGTTATTATTTCAAAAGTATGTGCTACTTTTTAGTCTTTCCAGAGAAAGAACCTGGCACAGCAGTGCCACTGTCGCCAAGGGTTTGAACACTCTTAGGTATTTTGTTTCAGACAGGACAAGTGTATAAAATGTGGTGGTGCATACACGTCAGCGGCCTGCAAGCGTCCACGCTCGGAATCAACCAGATGCGCAAATTGCGGGGGCCTTCACCATGAAAACGCCAGCATCTGCGAGGTGCGAAAGCAGTTGACGGCCATTGGCACACCACCACCGTCTAGAGCTGTGTATCATCCGGTGCCCTCCCCCCCCCCTCCCCGCACCTCCACCTCTCTTGTCAATGCCTGGGACATTCCTCGTCTTCCCGGAGGAGGAGCTAGTGCCGCGACGCCGGGTGTCCAACCAGCGGCGTGGCAGACGGCTCCTCTCCGCTGAGGTTCTGTTCGTTGTCCCCCACCACCTCCACTTCCAGCAGTGACTGCCTATTTCAAGTCCCTGTTTCATACTCTCACAGAGATCTGGGAGCTTCTGCGCCTGACACGCTTCATGGCTGCCCCGGACTTGGGGGAGGAGGGCGAGGGGTTTAGATTCAGATCTTATTCGAAGTTTGTCAGATTTTATTTGATTGATGAGATCAAACTCCTCTGAAATTGTAAATAGCTAGTACCCAGGATTTCCAAACTTATCCAACTGATGACCGAAATGGAGGTGGACGTGGTGTTCTTGATGGAGACATGGTTCAGAGCAGACACCGCCTTGCAGGTGCTGGGCTTCTCCGTCTTCTGGGTGGACCGCAGTGGTCANGGGGGGGGGGGTGGCGTGGCCCTGTTAGTATGGTCCTACCTCCAGCATCACCAGACGGCTGTCTCGGGACTTGTGTCCCTGGAAGCGGTCGTTGTGAATTTACTGGGTGCCGAGTACTCTGTCAAGCTCGCGTCTACAGACCGTCAGCGGTAGTCTTTCCTGTGGCTTGATTTAGTCGTATTGTGTGCTATCGACGTTAGCGTTGTGTTAGCGGGCGATTTTAACACCAGGCACGTCTCTTGGGAGTGCATGGTGTCTCAAGTGTGTTGCACAATTCTGAGGAAGTTCGTCAACAGGATCAACCTTTTTATCCACCATCCTCATCTGCCCACCTACTTACCTGATCACCCTCGACACCATTCCAGCCACCTGATCCTGATCACGAGGAGGCCATTCTGTCTCCTCTGGTGACTATCTCTCTTACTCCTCCGATCACAATCCTGTGACTGGCGTTAAGCAATTTCTTTCCCTCCAAACAGACGCGCCGCTACTGTTCTACTACTGACCTGCGTATTGGCCTAGATTCCAGGCTAGGTTGAACCTTGTGGCCCCAGTCGTCCCCTTAACTGACGTTGGAAAGTTAGATCGTCTGGTTCAACTCTTTGCCGCCTCCCTCGTGTTGACAGCGGAGTCTTCAATTCCGACCTGTCGTTCCCTCTTTATCCCTCTACCTTATAGATGACATGCATCTCAGGGATAGAGCATATGCTCTATGGCAGAGAGGTTGTCTCCCCAGGGTCTCAGAGATATACGTTGTGCTCCGCTATCACCGTCGACGCAAGCTCAATCAGTGGCAGAGAGAGGTTATTGACAAAAAGATCTATCTCTGTTGTGTCATCTGAAAGGGATACGTCACAAGAGGGTTCTGATCCCCGAGCTTCGCGTGGCAGGCGGTTTGGTGTCCACCGCCACAGACCGGTCAGAGGCTCTGGTGGTTGGATTCCAGGCTAACTTCGCGAGACAACCAGGATCACCAGAGAGAGGGCAACTGGGTCCTCCCGGACACTTCCTTCCCCTGGTAGTAGGTCAACCCCCATACCTCGGCCTGCGGCTGGTAACTCCCTTTGAGCTGACCAGGACTCTGTCAAGGCCTCGCGCCGCGTCCGCTCCCGGGTTGGACCGGATATCCCCCTCCTCCTGGTCCACCTCCTTCGTAAAGCCTTTGTCCTTCTTCTCCGAATCCTAAACACAATGTTTATATTGTTGTATTTTCTTGCGCAGTCGCGGGTGGCGACTGTCATTCCCATCCACAAGCCCAGAAAACCGCCCAGATACCCCTCATCCTATCTTTCTTTTCTTGCATCGGCAAAGTGGCCGAGAGATTAATCTTGGACAAGCTGGAGGTGTAACCCCTCTGTCGAATCACCAGTTTGGCTTCTGCAGGTGCCTGTTGACTACACACGCCGTCACCAAGGTGAATGACTTGGTGATGGAAGCGTTCAACGAGCGACACCATTCTGGCTTTGTGATGTTGGACGTGAAGCGAGCGTTCAATGAGCGACGCCATTCTGGCTTTGTGATGTTGGACGTGAAGCGAGCGTTCAATGAGCGACGCCATACTGGCTTTGTGATGTTGGACATGAAGCGAGTGTTCAACAGTGTGAGCCACCGAGGACTGCTCACATGACTTGCAGTAGCTGGAGTCGTCATCCCTCACCCCCCACTCCCCTTTCTCCTTCTGTTCCCCCTCCTTATGTCTTTCCTCCAGGACGCCTCAGCTCTTGTTCACAGACCCATCAGAGATGGCGTCGTAGACACCACATGCCGGATACAAATGACCCAGGAGGTAGTCTGTGGCGACTAGGAGCGAACTCTCCTGAGCAAGCCTGAGGCCTGCTTCACCAGGACTCGGCTCTGGCATCTCACGAGATCTCCCGGCTGGCGCTCAGTTCAGACGGTCAGCCTGTGTGTGTATGTGTTTGTTTCGTCCCCAAACCCGCCAAACAGCCCATGTGGGTTGGTCTGTTCTGGTCACAAACAGTATTTTTGCTATTTTACAGCTACATATTTAATACCATAGCAATACAAGTTAATACATTATTCAAAATCATCACATTTACTATTAAAGTTCAAAGATACAGTTATGCTACCCACACTACCAAATGGTTTGGTCTGCTTTAGCACCAGCCTCACTCTGAAGTAGAGATGAGGCGAGGTTTATTGTTAAAGTTAAGACTTAGATAGAAAACAACAAAATATATAGGTTTTCAATTTAATGAATTAGATAGTTTTAAAATTGTTAGAGAAATTAAGTGACTTTAATATTAAAATTCTTTTGAACACATTAACGCATCTACCTAAAGACATTAAAATCCTGTAACCTCAATTATCCTGCTCTACCTTCAAGTATAGATAATGACTCGTTTGAGCTGGAGTCAAGATTAGTTCCTTATCCTTCACTTATATAATCCTTTCAATTAATCTACTCATCCTTGTTTTCAGAGATAATTCTACATTCACTGTTTCAATAGTAGTTTCCCTAGCAACAATTTACATCATGCTCGTGACAACTTTACCTTGCTCAGCTCGTTTTTCATTAGTCTTTTATTTTTGCCACAAATCTTTTCTTTCCAACCACACCCTGGCTAGTTCCATCTCCCAGTCGTAACAACACTTTGTGTCCCGCACAACGACTTTGGTAAGTTTGTTTATTAATTGTCTTTTACAAATTCATTAATATAATGGTGATTATCAAGATTTTTGTACAACATAATTCTCAAGTTTTCTTCGTGGTTCTTTAATTTAATTTTTCAGTGTCAATGATTACAGGTCTGAAGAATATAAATCAGCATCCTTCTATTACAAGGAGTAATGTAGTGATGGATTGAACCAGCTCATTGACGTGAGCTAGCTCACATAATCTCGCTCACTCAAAAGAGTCGTTCATGAAGAGTCATATCGTTCACCACATGGCTCGCTTGCTCCCAATCCCTTCACCCCTTCTCCATCTTTTACCTAGTTAAGCGAGCGCTAACTAGTTCTCACAATTCCCGTTTCGAGCGTGCAAATCTGTCCCTTTACTTTCAACTTATGAACAAATTAAGTTTTATGGGTAATTTATCCGAATCCTATTGTGTTTGATTCTTTATTTCTATTACTTACTATTATTACTTATAATAATTAACCTTAGCAAATAAGCTTTAGTGTCCAATTCACATAATTATGTCTAAGTAATGTTAAGAAAAATAGTTTAATATTATAGGCAGTACTGCTATCTACAGTAGCCCTATGGCTTCTTTGGTGCTGATTGACAGCTCACAGCTGACGGCTTTGAAAAGTTACCAGATCAAATTATGTATCGCTACACTGAACCAAATGATCTGCAAAAACATGTGTTTAACAGCTGTCACTTCTGACAGTCAAAATTTAGGTATATACCTAAATGTTGACTGTCAGAAGTCAGTTGTGAGCTGTCAATCAGCACCAAAGAAGCCATGGGGCTACTGTAGTAACGATAGTAAGCATCTATAGTTGATTTTTTCTTAGTAGCAAACGAAGAACGACAGAAGAGCCGTGAGTGACAAACACTCCTGACTCTTTCCAGACCGGATGAACGAGAGCGAAAAAGTCGTGAGTAATGGTGGCGTGAATGACTTGCTCGCGAAGCAAGAGTCGTTCAATTTGAATGACTCGCTCACGAGCGACCCATCACTAGAGTAATGAGACTGGAACAAGATAAGGCTTAGATTTTATGCATAACCTTAGAATTAAAATTAATTATATTCTTCAAATCATTGTAACAAGAACATTTTCATTACCTTATTAAACTTTAATGGGAAATGGGAAATGCTAACCTACTAATTCAATTTTATAACCTATTTTACAACACTGTTAATCTTTAAACTTTGTTTTTGTTCTTAATTTATTGTATCCAAGTTTTGTAAATAAATGTTAATATGTTATATCAATTTATTGAAACTTTTTATATATGCCATTTTGTTGCTCTTTAAATGCAAAATACTATCAATCTTTTCAATATTAAAGTCACTTAATTCATTCTACATTTTAAAACTATCCAATTCATTAAATTGCAAACCTATATATTTTGTCATAGTTATTCCTGAGTTTTCTATCTAAGTCTTAACTTTAATTATTACCACTCCTTACTTTAAACTACTTTAGAATGTTTTCTAAAATGTTTGAGGTTTATTGTGTTCTCTTGATATATGTGTAATGTGTGTATTTCACTTTTGTGTTTTCCTCTCATTAAATAAATTTATTACGTCCTAGCCGGTTCTCGAACTGGAGGCTGGTGTCTTCTTGTCTAATCCCTTGTTATTGTACAAATATGTCTTTCCTATGTTTCCTGTCCTCATATAGCCTATTTAAATTGCATATTTCTGTCAAAGAACCAATATGAACAATAGTACACCTTAAACTTTCAATAGTCTGCCCACGAGCAGTAATTTCAGTTCAAAGTTTCAACAACAACAAAATTGTTTGTCCCCTCCCCCCTCAATGTATGTGCCAAATGGGCAATAATAGCCCACTGGCCCACCAGGGTTACGTAAGTAAATATCATTGTAGCCTTGGTGGAGTACCAATCTTCACCCAAACCGACCCCGGAGACTCGCTCAAACAGACTACCACCTTGCTTTTGCCTCGGCCGGTCGTCAAACAAGGCTAAGGCAGTTGGTTCAATGTCCAGTTGCTTTTTATTGCATTAACGTTTCTCATGATGTTTCCCCATCTTCCTTATTGCCTATTTAATATCTCTCTTGTCTTGTACTACATTTACTGTCCTTAGCACATATTTCACATGTCATAGTCTGCCCGTGATTAGTGGGCAGCAATATTAATTAGGATTGCACTAATATTTATTTATACTCCTCCGCAGTTCTGCAGCGCCAGATGGGCATAAATTACCCAATGTAAAAATTTATTTTCATTTTCACACCAGGGTTACATATGGAATTGCCTGGTAGTGTACTATTATTTACTCTGACTGACCCCGGGGGCTCGTTCGACCAGAGTCGGCAAAACTTTATTTTCCTTTTCGTAAATTTACATCTGGTTTTAATTTTTCTACAGTTTCTTTCCCCTTCCTCCATTACTGTACCATTGTATTTTTAAGGTCCCTGTCGACCCTGTATGAGAGATAGTTTTTTTTTATTATATAATTTTCCAGCCCCTATACCCAATGTAACCATATTATCAGCCTGTCTAGGCACTAAATGTTTTTTAAATATATGTTATATTTTGGACAACGATCAAGAGCCCCTTTGGGGTTGATGTTCGTTATATCTATTTTCTATGTTAACTGTTTTACATGTATATATGTTATACTGTTACAATTTAATAAAATCCTTACAAACAAGATTTACTTTTCACTTAAACTGGAACCTTTTAGTGAAGATAGTTTCAATTTTAATTAATAGTTTTAAGAATGAAGGTTACATCTTTTATAATCTCAAAAATGTAATAAAAATTGGGTAAGGACTAGAGACTTTGTAAAATAATGCATAGCCTAGTAGTCATTTTTGGAGCACATTAGGCATTGAAAATTATTTTGATGTTTTCAAAGTGAACTTCAGTACATAAAGAGTTTTGATAAGTGTCTTGCCCTTCAATCTGCCTATCACTGGTTTTGAAAACAGCCATTTTTCACCTTTTTTTGTTCTGTTAAATCAAAATGGTGAGAGTGAAAATAACTGCCCCTTTCATAAAGTTTTTTCATATTAGCCTGAATATAGTACGATCTCGTGCATAATACAACTATACAATTATGAAGGGGCTCTACATTAAAAATAAAAGGTCTTGAATATACCAATCCTGTTTTATTTTAGCTTTATGTAGTTTTTCAGTCCCTTGTTTACATGAGATACAGAGGAAGCTTTCTTTTCAATATGATCACCCGCTTGCGGATCTCCCACGGGTGATTTTTTAATATCAGTAACCTAGCACAGATTCTGACATCAACTGATAGTGACCTACTGAATTATCAGTTTAATCACACTTAAGGTTGGATATTCTCTCTATATCTTTAGTTTATTATTAGATATTATATGCACACAATGATTTCCTTCACTGATACAGTAGCCCCATAGCTTCTTTGGTGCTGACTGACAGCTCACAGCTGACTTCTGACAGTCATCATTTAGGTATATACCTAAATTTTGACTGTCAGAAGTGACAGCTGCTAAACACCTGTTTTTGCAGATCATATGGTTCGGCGTAGGGATACATAATTTGGTCTGGTAACTTTTCAAAGCTTTTAGCTACCAGTCAGCACCAAAGAAGCCATAGGGCTACTGTAGGTATAGTTCCAGAATGCTACAAAATATACCTCTGTAGTGAGTTGCCTTTTTATTTCAATAAAAAATGTTGGACAATATATAAAATAAATGTAGTTTTCGGAAGGACATTTTGAGGAGAAAAACAATGCATGATATTTGGGCCAATATGGTATTCATAACATACTTTTCTTTGTAGAGCTGAGCATTAATTCAAATATGATAGCAATGAATGTGCTGACAAAATATTTATATGATTTGTTTTATTTCTCAACATAGCAAAACTTGTAGAGCACTAGGCTATATCATGGTAAAAAGAGAGATAACAAGCACAGCTACCTGAGTATAACTGGAGTAGAAATTGCTGGGACAATACTCTGTAAGGAGTCATCCATAAACCATTTAAGGTGGTATGTAACTTTTCCCACCAAGAGTGAATGTCACTTGGAAGGGAAGCTTTTATTTAGTACACTAAGAGGAGAACTCAGATTTAATACTCCTCTTTATTGGAAGTTATTTATAAGTATGTTTATTAGCGGTGAAAACATGAACATTAGAATCTTAAGGCCCTATGTAACACCATGTAAACATTAGAGCTTACCTTTCCCCCTCTCTAACAATGTTATGTGGTTTATTGATGACTCCCAACATACAAAAACACTGAAAGTTAGTGTTTGAATGAGTTTATTTTGTATCTAGGTCTCTGCTGCAGCAATATCAAAGTGTCCTAGTTATCCCTCCTACTTTTGACCATAAAGTTGCCTGAGGTAACTCATTACAGTTGAACACTCCACTATAAAACTTATCTCTAGTATCTACTGACTAACCATTGAAGCTGGTTGAAGTAGTTATCATTTTGAACATAAGATAACAGCAACATTCAAATCAAGGAAATATTGCTTAGTTTATATATATATATAAAAAAGCTCTAATGTATAATTTTAAATCACTTTATAATATTGCACTTTATTAAATGTAGCTTTAAAAAAAAAGGAGGGATTTAGTACCAATTATTTTGGTTGATTAGAGTTTGGGAAGATAGTGTTTTGAATTTACTAATCCAAACAGATGTTAATTTAACCTTTTTGCTGCGAGAATTTTATACATCCAATCTCCACCTTTTAGCCAATGACCAATAAAATCGCAACACGTAAACTTTATTTACCTTTGATGTGACCATCAGAAATAACCATTTTAGAACTCAAGCAACTCTAAAATATGATGTTAGTTTTAAGAACTCTCAATAAACGGCTGCGAGATCAAAACAAGCGTAGTGGTTGTTTACTTCCACAATTCACCATTTGGAGAGCACGAACAATATTTCTATGGCAGAAAACACTGGGCATTTATTAGTGTATTATTAGCGCTATTTTCCTTCCTGTTTATTTTACTGTGTTGGTGACATATAATTGTACAGGAGATGTATACATGTTGTGGCTTGGTGTGTAACATAATTTATGATCAATGAACTTGTCTCATGTGAAATATATACTATTTCTGTGGCAATAGTAAGAGTATCATTGGTAATAGATGATGTTATGTTAGATATTACAAATACAAACCTGTAGTCAATGGTAGTTTGCCTTGGATCTGAGAATAATTTAGGCATATATCTTTGGTTCTGCGAAGTGCAGTTATTTATATTCAAAATATGAATTTCAGAATAAGATATTGTCTAGTGATGATAATGAGGTCCAAATAGTCTTTTTCTTTCGTTAAGCTTATATTAGGCCTGTCAAATCCTCTTTTAGCAATTAGTGACATTATGATGGGTTGAAAAGAAAATAAAGAATGGTTTTGATAGCACAATATGTTGCATATTGGTAAAATGTGACATATAATATGATGTATGAAATTTTATCGATATAAAATATAGATTATTATGCAATTCATAGACACTGTTGCTAAATTTCATATTTAAAATGCGGAACTACTTGAAAATCACATCATTTTATCATCATGATCCTCATGCCAATTTTCAGATTTTGAATTTTTGATTTATAATAAATTAGCGTTTGGATGGATAAGAATTCAAAATTAAATATGCAGCAAAAGGGTTAAGTCGGGTTTTATTTTGTATTCTTTTTTATCACATCCATGGGCCACTTACCCTCAAGAGCCTCTTGGGGCTGATACAGGGATTGGAAAATTGTTAGTGGATGTTGCTGTAAGAAAACTTGTGGTTAAAATAAAAATAGAATTACTTTTAAATAACAATTAAAATAATGCAAATCACTATTTTTATAAGTGAGATCTAATATTTTCCTTTCCAAATTGTGCACACATCAATACAATGTCAAGCATTAAATGGAAAGCACAACATAAAACAAAATAAATATAAAGTGTTAACATCATATTAATCAATGTCTAACAATTTATAATAGGCCATACTTTAATCTAAAACTACAAATAAAATATATTAAATTGCAAAGAGTATGTTTTCCTAGCGTATAACCTATGCCAATACAACATTACTCAAAAGAGAGAATATAATAAGACGAATGAGAAAGTTAGATTTTTGTCAACAAAAAAAAGGAAGAAAAGATTAAAAGTGAATGAGTTTGGTTGCCCCATTGCAGACAACTTTTTGAAGGTGGCTAATCCTTAAGAATTATGCTATCTAATGGAGATTTCAAACAAATAACATTTCAAGATCCCTCAAAGATTTAATTAATTGTCATGGTCTCTTACTTAACCCCTATTATAATGGAAGAAGGTCCAAATATAACAAAATACCTCAAAAAGTGAAAAGGTTTTCCTTAAAGAGATAAATAAGCCCCTAATTAGAAACTTTAAATATCAGTGTCAGAATTTAATCCGTATTATTATTTAATATCAATGACCAACACTATTTTTATCCAACATGGTGGGCATTGCAGCTCAACGATGTCGCATATAATTTACGACCTCCTTGAAAGTTATACTTGATAGTTTGAAAAAAAATACTCTATAATGTATCTCCCAATTTGATTTTTGTTTATAAATGTATGCGTTAGCTTTAATATAAAATTACAGTAAGAACCGGAAGAAAAAACTAAATTTAGACATATTTGAAACAATCCAAATTATGACTACATGTCAACAATTTTTTTCCCTAGAGTGACAATAATCGCAAAGTGATAATTTGTGTTATTTTTTCTTGTGTTTCAAATGTGTTTATGAGTTTACCTTACTTTCTTTTAAATGTTTAGCCTTTGTCCTTTCTACCTTTATGATAATTTTATATTAATTCAATATATAAGACTTTTATTCCTTTTTACTTATCATTAAAGTGATAGTCCACTTCTCAAGCTTAGCATGCTTAATCAAATTCAAAATTATATGTAAATTAACGATTCACATTAAAAAAATTTGATAAGTGATTTTGACATATTTTATATATTTTTCCTGAAAAAATAAATGAAAAAGAAATATAACAAATATTTAGTATGGAAGCAATTAGAGTAATTTATCATATTTTTGTCACTACTATGAAATGTTTTTGAAAAAATTTGTATTTTATTACTTTTATATCAAAAGTTTTGAGTGAGATAAATTATGATTATTTCAATGGTTAGGAAGCTAAGGTATTGGACTGAAAATAGACAACACTTTTTCACCAAATATGGCTTTTATCAAGCATGTGCGCAGCCTATAGTTGTGACCTAGAGAAAACACTCACTAGTCAAACTTTTGATGTAACATACTTAAATTTTATAAGATCTTCTTCAGTGTTTTTTTTTAATAATAATTATCATGTTTGTATTCACACCTTTTACCTGTATTTTATTTAGAAGGGTGACCTGGTGGTCTAGGGGTAAGGTGTCAGACTTCTATGCTGGCGGCCGGGGTTCAATCCTCGGTCCCGGCAAAGATTTATCTGATTACCAAACCCTTCCTTCACCTCTGACAAGACATCTTGTGAATGTGGGGAATTCCAGGCCTCCACCGTGGTTGGATTCCACTTTAAACTGTAGGTCCTTCATTTCATCTCACAATCACCCTACCATTACACATTAGCGTAAGTGCGTATAACCCGAATGGGTAGTGAGACGCGGTGCTAATAATAATAATATAATTTATTAAGAAAATTTAATACGAGTAATAGGCATGTGAGAAGTACACTTTTTTGGTTCGAAGCAAAGTCGAGTTGAATATGGGAAATATTCTCGAAAGCCGAGTGCGTTTATAGGGTTAAGAAGTCCAGTGTTAAAAAAATTTAGTTTTTCTGTTCTACAAATCAACAAGGAAACTTTTGATTTTATAAATCCATTTAAATCTTGCCATGTGAATTACTAAAAAATATATGATTCTGATTATGAAAGTGCCTATAGGCAATCTTGAAAATAATATGACCTTGATGATAGTAATTTTACTCATTAATTAATACATGTAATCTGTATAAAATAAGTAATTTTTTGTAGATTTAATTTAATTTATTTTTGTAAAATATCTAAGATTTTATCTAAATTAACAGCAATTTTCGTTTAAAAGTACTAACTATTTGCGTACATTTTTAAAAATTAATTTAAGGAATGTCATGTTCTTCGCACATGTGCTCAACTAACTATCAAGTCTGTCACTAGCCTACACATTAACAGGAATTTGAAATTAACATATCGATTCATGTAGTAAACAAGTGAAATGGCTCACTGTGTGTGTGTGAATTTTAGACTACTAAAAAATATTTTCAATATTTAAGAAACACTTCAAAAGTTTAATTGGACATACTGAGAATAAAAAAACTTAGGTTATTATTTTAATCTACACTTTCAAGGGAAATAAATTCATTCTCAGTTGGTACCAATCAGTGTTTGTAATCAAGGGGATTAGATTATTATTAGCACCGCGTCTTACTACCCATTCGGGTTATATGCACTTACGCTAATGTGTAATGGTAGGGTGATTGTGAGATGAAATGAAAGGACCTACAGTTTAACGTGGAATCCGAACCACAGTGGAGGCCTGGCATTCCCCACATTCACAAGATATCTTGTCAGAGGTGAAGGAGGGGTTTGGAAATCAGATAAATCTGTGCCGGGACCGAGGAAGGGGGATTAGAGATTTAATGTTATGGGCGTCTTGAAATTCAAATTGTTATGGAAATTTTCCAAGCTCCACCAAGAAAATAAAGCAAACTTGTTCTCAAACTCAAAACAATAAAAATATATTTTATTCTTGAGGTAATTTCAGTTTATTTTTCTTTGATGAAAATAAGTGTAATATAATCACTTTACTTCAAATAAGAATAAGAGACGAAGCTTTAAATAGCTATTTAAGCCAAACACGGGTTTGATTCAAATACGAAGTACACCAAGATTCGCCTTGGCTTCAAATTTTTCGAAGCTTCGCACACCCCTAACAAGTGTTTATGTAAGAAGTTGAGAGGTTACAAAATTTCAGGTCTTTTAGAGAATAATAAGAATATCTCACCTAGTGACTTAAAACATAAAATATTTACATTCTCAGTTATCAAGGCATTAAGAAAGAATAAGAGAATGCCAATAAAGTCAAGATAATACCTACTGTCAATGAACGTAATAATTAAAATTCCAGATTTGACAATTACAGAACTTCACCAATAACATTATTTAAAAGTAAAAAACACATCTATGTGCAATTTTTGTCATTTTGTTTTGTTGAATGTACCACAAATTAAAATAATTAAATTACATTTTGAGATAACTTTATTTATTGTTTCAGGATGAAATATGTTTGCAGTATAATATTTTGTAAATTATATTTAATATTCAGTTATATAGTAATGCAAAATATAAAATTCTTTCCTAACATTAAACCTTAATTTTTGTAAGCTTTCTTTATTTTGCTTCCATCCATACCCCAATTATTTGTTTTTAGATCTTTATAGGACTTCTAATCTTAGTCAAAAGAGTAAAATTTAATAAAACGGCATTTACTTTATACTTTATACCTTGTTAAATTATTTTTAAGGAATAATATTATGGTATTCTATGTAAGCTCAAATACCTTGCATACTTATATAAATATATTTAAAACAAATTATATGATTACTAATACAATAATTTAAAATTAGAGTTTAAAGTCTGATAAATTTAATTAAAAAATAATAATAGAGACAACAGGATTTGAACACATGAACTCTAGATTATGAGAACGTCACTCTACTGACTCAGACAAATTAACAGGTGAATAAATTTGAAAAAATTAAAATATATATTTATATTTTCGCCCAAATACACATTTTATTGAAGAATTGAATAAAGTGTACAAAGCAATCATAATTTTTTCTTCTGTAAACCTATTTTATACACTGGTAGGTTTCAACAAAATCCCTCTCAGAAAGTTGCAACCGAAGAGGGGGATGACATCCATTTTGTTATTTTATGGCTCAACTTGATAGACGAGGCCTGTCTCACACGGTGTAAGGATGGCGAGTAGAATCCGCCCGCTATTCGATCATGTGATATCAGTTTTCGCAGCGCAGACGTTTCAAAATTAGGGGCCCTGAGCTGTCTGCTTATGTATAAGCATGTATACTTAATGGAGTCGACTGTTAAAGAGTTCATCAAGGGATTCTTTTCTGTTCTGTGCTTATTTTTTGGTGAACGTGTCAATCAGGAAGTAAAATATCAGTATTGTTATTTCCACCCCTAACTTCTCCTGTTTGCTCTCGCTCGACTGCAAAATTCTGAGACTTATCATACACGACTACACCTGCTACATTTCTTGCTTGGAAGGGGTGAGGGTGTGTGAGAAAGAAGTGAGAACTATAAATGAGTAAAATAGAAGAGCACTCACTGGAGAAGCACAAACAACTGGGGAATCACTAATAAAACTACGTGCAAAAGATATTGTGCCATGCTCGTTAGCATGTTGAATTGTGGCAAGAGTTGTCGGCATATTTTATGGATTATACTTTAAATTTCAATTATTTGATCGGCTGACAAACATTTTGTGGTTATCCAAAATTGCATATCTTGCCAACATATTCACAAAATTAAATGAAGTCTGTTTATCACTTCAAAAGATTTTTAATGCGAGAGATAAAATATTTTCACTGTCTTGTAAGCTGGAATTTTGGATCTCATCTGTGGAGCAAAATAATTTGGACACTCTTCCAACACTTAAGGATTTTCTTGAAGAATCTGAACCTGAACTTGAACAAGAAATTCACATTGACATTGTAGATCATCTTCGCAATTTATGCATGTCTATTAACCAGTATTTTCCATTCTTGAATGATAAAACTGATGACTGGGTTAAAAATATATTTGTACAAGATTAACCAGAAAGGTTTTCTGACTTTAAATTTGAAAATCTAATTGATATTACTTCTGATAATCAACTAACAAAAACATTTTAAGTTACTCTTATTGCTTTATGGGGGAGATTTACGCGAAAATACTCTTGAGTTGTTGCAGCGGGCAATCAAAGTACTGTTGCCATTCGCCAACACGTATTTGTGCAAAATTGGATTCTCACTATGCTCTGGAACCAAAACGAAGTATCAAAACCGACTTTATGCGGCTTCAGACATGCAAATACAAACGTCAACATCTAAACCGGATATAATAAGAATTTACCAGAAAAAGAAAATACTGTATTACATACACTCTTATCATTAAAAGGTATGGTAACATTTTTGGTATTTTTTTGGAAATAATAATAATAATAATAAGTATCTGATACCAGAGTAAAAGCTTGTAATTTTTTCTTTGATAGGCATGCTTGTTGCATTTATTTATAGCACATAAAAAAAGAAAACACAGAAAATTAAAGGTATATGACCTTGAAGCAAGAAAAATTTTCACCTGCAGTTTTTTTTAATGTGGTATGCTAAAAATATTTGAGGGGTTCCGTTATGTTGTACAAAATATAAAAGGGTTATGTGACTAATTGTAATTGGGAAATGCTACTCTAGATCACTGTAGGATTCAGTGAATTTGATCAGGAGAATATACCGGGCTGCTCACAAGAGGGAAAATGTAGTTCTGTTCAAAGTTTCAACAATTACCTTGATTGGTGTGTTAGAAGAGAAGCACTGAAATATATCTTGGGCACAGATAATAGTTTAGTAGCTCAGCAAGTAAAGCAAACATACAAAGCCTAAAGTTTAAGTTTCCTAAATTTTTCACAAATGTAATATACTAGAGCTGCAGTTTTTATGTATTTTAAAGGGACAATGGATCACATTATATTTCAGTGCTTTTAAGAATATTCTCACTTTTTTGGAGGTTTAACTTAAAGGTCACAATTCATACTTCTTAAGGCAATATGATTCTTTAATATTGATTTTGATAAATCGGTTCGTCAATTCCAGTCTTTGAAAGTGAACCAGTTAGGTACAAGCAAGATTAATCATATTTGTATACCCTTTGCTTCAAGCAGGCATGTTTGGTTTAAACAAGATAACTAAAACACTTTGGTCAAATCAAGACCATCTATTCCACTCACTAAAAAGAGATCATTTTAGTCAAAGCAGGATAGTGAAATTGGGTCAAATTGTGAGAATGTATCAAGGCCTTGGTGCTAAGAATCAAGGTAATGAAATATAAAGTTTGAAATTAGTCTCTACCTAAACATTTTATTTCCATCTGCCTTCTACTTATAAATGTGTGTCATCATTTTAAAATGAACAAAGAGGTTTAGGAGTTATTTTAATCACTAACCAGACCATAGCTTGAAAAATGTGAAGTTATTTTTGTCTCATAATGCATTATATAGAAAATAGTTAGTCTTGGTTTAAATTTGAAAATGTGTTTATTTTATTAATTATTCACAGGATTTTTTTTTCATGTCAAGAATAAGACTTCTACAATACATTGGCGGTAGCCCTATAGTTAGCCATATTATAAGTATCTATTCAATCTGTGAGAGGAAGAATAGTGATGATAAGATGGAAGTGTGAATACGAAATTAAGAAAGACAATTAATGATAATTGTTTCCATCAAGAGCTAACCGATATATACTTTCAGTTTGCTTCATTTCTTAACACTTTCATGACAATGTTTTTACATATTTACTCATTTTACTGTTGATATGTAATACTAATAACGTCAAACAGTTGTTCTTAGAATCTGATACCTTGGCTAAGCAAGTAGCGTGTCTTGACTATTGAGCTAAGAGTCCCAGGTTCGATTCCCAGCACGGCCAAAACATTTATCATTGGTGAAATGTGGGTTTACCCTCTCAGAGTGATGAATTAACAGCCGGGAACTGGATGTTAGGCCTGTCCTAGTCTTAAGATAAATTATAAGGCATATGAAGCTACGACAAACCTAGCAGGCCAGTAGTGGAAAATATATGGATTGAATAAAAAAATTGATCTAGGACACAGGCTGGAAACAGAAATGGATGTTAAAAAAAGTTGATCTTGGAAATATCAAATTGAATGAAACCTTACTAAACTTTGTTTTGAAAAATATTTTTTTACAAAAAAAAGTGGGTGGTGTATTTTTTAAGGCATGTATTTTAGTGCTGTTGTTATCTTCAAATTCACTTAACATCTAAAAAGTGAGAACAAAGGCAAGGTTTTTTATTGTTTTTTTTATTTTGGAATATAGTAGGTCTTTGTTATAGGTGGAGATGTTTGCAAAAAAGATTTACAATACTTACTGTACTTAATTAAAAGATATTAAGGGTGGACGGGAATCACATTTTATATCAGGACAAGAACAAGACAGGAAAGGAGTCAAAATATTGGGATCAGGACAGAAAATTATGAAAATGCTACTTTATAATAATTCTAGATTAAAAATTTAAATTGACTTTTAAACTAATATGGTAATACTTGTTAAATCTTTGACATTATTAAACATAATACAAATCATAAAATACTATGACATAATAATATAGATAAAGAGTGTGCAAAAAACATTTTTTTATCAAATAAAATAGCAAAATTTTGAACAAATATTGAATAGTACAAATCAAATAGTTAATTTTAATACAATTTTCATTTAAATTATTTTTATTACTTAATCTCGTTCAAAAATGGCATTTTATACTTAACTATTGGGAGAGCGCAAAATAAAAAATGGGAAGAATGGAAGACATTAAAGAGAAAAGAATGGTGAAAGAATAGAGGAAAATAAAGGTATTTTAATAAACTGACCCAGCCACAGGCTGGAAACATTTGATGATGGAAGAGTGCAAAAATTAAAAGTAGTTTTTTCCATCGGGAAATATTCTCTAGGTTTTAAAATTAATATTGCTTAAGGGTTCTCTAGGTTTGAAACACTTTAAATATTCTTTAGGTCTAAAACCACTTAAAGATTATCTATGTTTGAAACTCCTTAAAAGTAATATATATCTGAAACCCACTTCCATTTCAAGTTGAACTTGATGTGGTTTTAGATATCAATCCTTTTTGAGGCCGAATAATTTAAGGATTTTTGTGGTGTAGAACGTTGCATGTTTTTACATAAATGTTTTTGGTGGATTATATTACTATTTAAGAATAAACACTTTTAAAATATTTTCCAAATTCAATTTTTTGAGTTTAAAATATAAAACAATTAAAAATATGTTTTAGCTTCCTTCTGTCTTTGAGAATATTTCTTATATTTGATTAAAAGACTTGGCTTCAAAACAAAATAGAGAACTTTACACACTCCTTTTTGCTTCCAAGAACAGAAGTTTATTACTATATCTTTTAATTAATTTATGAATTACATTTTTAGTTGAATTTGGCCTTAAAACATATTAAGGCAAGATCACCTTTTTTATCCTTCTTTTTAATAAATTTAATCACATAAAAAAATACTGAGAAAAATACTTATAATTGCCAATATTTGAAGAGATGCTTTTGGATTCTTCTTCCATTGAGATAACTAACATGAATATAAAGAGTATACACAATTTAATAAGCATGAGCTTAACTTGTTCACACAGATCATTGCAAAGAATTAGTAACTGTACACTTTGAAATATTTACAAAAGGCGGCAAACAAATTCAATAAAACTAATAAACCTTGTTTATGATATAAGAGAATTGCCTTTATGTAAAACTATTATTTAGAAAGGCACTGATCCCTATGCAATCTGGAGCCAATGAGTCACTGATGAAAGCAGCACTGAAGTGGATGGTTGTTATTTAGGCTCGCAAGTAACCATGGATAGAGGATGTTGAAGTACCACGGTTTAATCTCCTACCCCTTAAAGAAGAGAAGAAAGTGTTAGATGATACAATCCAACCTAAGCTTACTAATTCTAAAATTGAAAGTAAGAAATCATAAAAGTTAAAAAAATGATTTTATGAAACAAAGTAGTATTAAGTTAATTGTGTTGACAATAAGTGGTAAAAAAATAAAGGTCAAAACAATGTATGAAGAGTAGCTGTTCACTTAAGGGGGGAAAGAAAAAAAAAAGGTTCAGTGACGTCTCAGGTACTGAGAGCTCAGTGCATGTCAAGTCACCTCTCCAAGTACTGAAAGCTCAGTGTGGGTCAAATGATGTCTCAAGTGATGTTCGAGGCACACTGATTTCAGCATACATCTCTAGGTTAATGATTTGTCAAACTATATAGGTCATTTTAAAGTATATTTTATATAAAAATGGCTCTTTTTAATGAGATACATTAACAATCTTACTGGCATAATTTTCTTAATTATTTTCCTTAAAAGCCCAAAATGAAGTGAATCTCTAATAAAAACAGGTATACTCCAATATTCAACATGAGTATTACCCCCTTATGAGGTGTTAAGACCATTTGAGTCATGAAAAATAAGTCAGAAATAGTGAGAAAGTAAAATTTTAATATTCTTCGGAGTTCCGAGACTCAGGCATGCAAGCCTGCTTGCTCGACCCTGCACTTGTATACCCATGTTTTATTGCCATGCATGAAAACCTCACCTGAACACTTCTCTGCTCATGCTGTCACCAGGTAAGGGAATTTCTCTAGATGCATTGCGACACGATGCCAGCTTCGACTCTAGAGCCTGTCACAAAAAAGAAATATAATGAAACCAAACAATGTGTTTATATTGTGTCAATCCAACTATTTTTGTTTAGTTTAGTCTCAGTTGAAACTGATCTCAATAATCATGCTACTTATACCTACCACTAGAACTTTAATTAAATACCATGTTACCAAATACACAATAATAATATTAATAATCCAGGTTGGTACCGAGGCATGGGGGAAGGGATCACCTTTTTGGGGGTTCAAGCACTCTCCGAAAGTATTATTAATTATGTTTTTTTCGATTCCTCATTCCTACACTATTAGATTATTGGGGTCATGTGAAAAAAATAACACTTTAAATCGATCATATGTTAAAACAGCCTGAATTGGTTTAAGAGATTTAACCTTTACAAATATATTTACATTTGTTGGAGGAATCCACCATAAGCCACCGAGAGTAGGAAACGCCCTCGCCCTAGAGTTTGAGAATGCGGTTTAACCAAAACTGTAAACCACAGTTTTTCAATGGAAAATCTAAACTGCAAAACCATCTTCAAAAACGGCATTTCGATTTTCTGAATAAAGATTAAAAATATAAAAACATTGGCCATACCCAAATACACATAAATAGATAAACAACAGGTTATAATTTGTACTGTGGACCATAGATGTCACTTCTAGTATCATCTGCAAACAGATAGAATGGTCAATTCAGGGGGAATCCCTGGAATTATCTGATTGTTAAAAACTTGTGGTACATTTGTGTGCACAGTTTAGCCATCAGTGGTATTTATGATGAAATATGCAGAGAAAATGTATAGATATTAGAAGAAATAGTAGCAGCCAAAGAACCTACAACTACACCGTTATCACTACATGATGAAATTTATAAAGCAATAAAAGATGTATCGAAAGCACACGAGAAACAAAATAATCAAAATTAATCACTAAGGCAAGAATTTTCAATGTTTAAAAAAAAGTGCCCAAGAATAAATAAGCTTCATTATCGTTAAGGTGTTTTTACAACAAAACCAACTGTATTTTCATTGAGCAATAATTTTTATTCTATACTTTGTTCAGACTTATCTGGTAAATAAGTAAATGCTCTTTATCTTCTGAAAGGATTATATAAGCGAAAATTAAAGATACCTCTAATAAAAAACAAACAATAAAAAGAGTGTTCATCAATATGGCTTATTTTTATTATATTATTTTTCTATTTCCAAATAAGATAAGTTTTTTATAACAATGAAGAGTGTGCAGCTCAATATAATAATTGTCACGCTTCAACTCACTGGCAAGCTGCCAAACGTTTCCTAAGATATCTGCAAGGAACCGTTGACAAGAGGTTGGTCTACGCCAAGGATGATGAAGGCATTTCCGGTTTAACAGACACCGACTGGAGAAACTGTGACACTGACAGTAAGTCCTATACAGGTTACACTTTCACCTTGTCTGGAGCGACGTTATCATGGTGCTCACGAAAGCAGAGAGCTGTTGCTTTATATTCAACCGAGGCAGAATACATGAGTCTCACCGAAGCTGCAAAGGAAGCAATATTCCTGATGACCTTCGTGCGATAACTTAGTTTAAAGGAGTTGTCGAACATCATTAGTTTCAATGATAATCAATCAGCTGTAAAATTGGCACATAACCCGTCTTCCACTCAAGATTGAAACATATAGACATTAAGTTTCATTTTATTCGTCAAGCTCTCCAAGATCACCCACTAAGGCTTGAATATCTATCCACTGAGGATATGGTAGCTGACATCTTAACAAAACCTCTTCCTGGAGCCAAAAATTAGAATTGTGTCAACGAATTGGGTTTACATGCTTGATTGTTACTTATTGACCTTTTGGACTCAAAATTGAGGGAGGGTTAAGAGTTCAATTGTTACCCTCAAAACGTTCATGTTTGTTTACATTTGTAGTTCAATATAACAGACAGATGTCTTATGATTTTAGTCTTGAAAGCTTTTTCAAATAATAATTGTAAAGTGGTCAGGGTTTTAGGCCCTTAGTTATCAACCATTTCTTGTTTAAATTTACATTAGTTTGCCTTTGTTTATATATTAATATAGAGTACTAAACTGATACATACATTTTTCATTTCCCATTCGTCTAGGCCTAATTTAATTACCTTTATCACTATCAAATGGTTAATTATAAGAAAGTGTGGGGTTTTATGGTAATTATAAGTTATGTAAATCATAACCAAAGTTGTAAGCAATGCATGTTTTAAATTTCAATTCTTTGACTTCATTTTCAGGCCTTTAAACTTTTAATCTTATAGTTTTTCATTATTTAAAGTCTTTGTTGGAATATTAGAGTCATCCAAATTTATTACTTTTACTTTTCATTTTAAGCATCGTGCAATGTATTGATATCTAAACCCGGGAGCTGGGAGACGCACCTGTTGCTTACACGTGTGGTCTTTCAGGGGAGGGGGAGGTTTTGGCGCGGACTCCTGGCCAATCAGTGCATTCGCTTGAGCGTCTGGGTTTTACATTATATGGAAGGGAAGCGGGAGACGCAGGACCGACGCGATCGGGAGACAGGACTGTTAACACTAAAATAGAGTAGACCTGTAACAACTACCTACCATTTCAACTTGTAGAGATGGGGGAGAGGAGATTTAGCCCAGGTGGCTAAAAAGATGTCTTTATCAATGTAACTAATTCGTTCATCTAAATTAATTAGCCGTATTACCAGTATGTAAATCTTTTTGTTAAATTAAAACTTCAAATACTACACTATCTCATATGTTTTTAATCGGCTGAGTACCTCTACCCCCACCATTATAATTATAACCCCGAGATGCTCTACCGAAACAAACTGACTGCCGTGGACGACCCCGTAAGAAGAAGATGATCAACAGCTGACTGGGTACAAAAAGTCGTGCTATAAATTGTGTTAGCAATAGTTTATATATAGTGTATTTCGATCACTACTCTGCCCAACATTTTAAAATAAAGAAATAACATCTGAATATTTTATATAATACTAAGAATTTATTTTAAAACAAAGATTAATTAACAACATTATCAAGTCCATGGTTGTATAACGTTTGGGGGTGCTTTGTTGATGAATCACTTTTATATTTAAATAAAAGCTTTGGAAAATATTAAGATAAAAGGAAGAAAAGAAGGTATAATATTTTTGCAAACATCGACTAAGGGAAGCAACGGAGGAGGTGAATTTATTTTTTATTTAATTATCTCTTTTTCATTAGTTTTTTTTTATTGGCATTCTATTAATAATATTTTGCGTCGTACCAGGAACCAGGAGTGTGGTTTATTTATATTATACGGAATACAACTGGGGCGCAAATTTTAAGTCTCACCTTGGGCACATGAAACCCTTGCGCCAGCCTCGAGTATGTTAATTTGTTATTAATTTTTGGTTGAAAAAAAATTGTTTCTTAAAAAAGGCTCTTTTTATAAAAATTGGAATAACACCAATTCATGCATACACCCCTCTAAAGTTCAAAACAAAATATACAATGTTACAATACACATGACAAAACTGAGGTCAGAATTTTAAAGAAATGGCAGCATTAGTTTTGCCTGATATTTTCCTTATGTTTTATAAAAGTAAACTGTACGGGGTTAAGGAAGAAAGAAGATAAATGCTGCAGAGTAGTTCAAGTTAAATTTTTTAGAAAGGAACATTATGACAACACCACTTCACGCTTATCTTAAATATTGCACATTGTACTTGACAGGCCAAGAAAATTAGCATCTCTCAATGGAGCATCTCACAACGCACTTGCATGAAATCACAAATACAAACCTTTAAATTCAAATACTTAACAATCCATCAGACAAAAAAATATATATGATGCAAAATAAATTTAAACATGCTGTTGTAGAAGTTTAACTTAATTTAGGTTATTTTATTTTTGGAATTACCCACAATACACACTGGAAGTTGAATTAATGGTGCATACAAAGCATTTTTGCATTACCCGTAATGGTTTAGGTAAAGTATGTTTTGCTAAACTATTACTTTTAGCAGGCACATACGTGAAAGTTATCAATTTAAAACACACTAAGTCAGACCTTAAGCCAAAAGCAAAGCTAAATTGCACAATATAATTTGTAAAATTTTGAAACTCTTTGAATCTCAGAGAATTATGAAATAAATTAGTTGTTTATCAATAAATCATTCATTTTGCACCACAATGATAGGTGTTCTTGGCATGCCCATCCATAAATATTTAATAACTGGATGTTAGCTACACAACCTAAAGACAAAAAAAAAAATACACAAAAATGAATTATCTATCACTTGAATTTATCTATGAAGAAGTTAAAAAGATCTCATCTTTTGTAACTTATAGCTAATGTTTTAAGACATTATAATAGTTGAATATTTAAGAAATAAAGAATATAAATTAATTTATCACGGATCCCATTAGTGTTTGGTAGTAAATTTATTAGTAAAATGATACCCAAATTAGAATTTTAAACCTGGACTTAGATTTGGCTTAGCAAACTATCCAAATTCTCATTGTTATGAATGATGTGTTAATTTTATTTGTGTGACAGTTATTATAGAAATCAATTTCTGCAGAAAAAAATTGCATGCACTCTCTCTCTCACACACACACAAACACACACCTAACCTCAACCTTAGGTGAATTCCTCTCCTTCCTAGTAGCACACTTATTATTACAGTCAATGTCACAATAATAATAATACAGTACATAATACAACTTACATTTTTTTTTCTATTTATTTAATCCAAGTGTTGCCATCTATACAGTGAAATTATAATTAAAAAGCATACAGCTGTTGATATTCAACCTTGCAGTCCAACCAAGAGCATCAGTCTACTCTCTTGACCTGATGAAGCTGTCCGTGACAGTGAAAGTTTGTCCTTAAAAAATGTGTGTTTTTTAATGTTCTAACTAAACCATTTCTACTCCAATATCACTAGGTTAAGTGTGCTGGCTATTCCTCCTAATTTATAAAACTATAATGTGTGAATGTGTAGGAGATAATTGTATTCTAAAATGTTTAAATGTATTAAATTTAATGTGATAATTGATTTTTAATCCTGTGTGAATCAATGATTTTATATTTAAAATCAAATATATTTTAAGAGTCCATGAAAATATTTTAAATATATTTTTAAGTTTAATATAATAACATGTTAAGATTTTAGAATATAATACCTTAAGGAAAAATATTTTTGAAAATGCAGATAGTCATTTTATGGAAATAAGGTACATTTTAAATTAATTAAAAAATGTATTATGTAATCAATAACACTGACCTCAAAATATGAACCATAAATATAATATATATATATTCAATAATGATTAAAAGGTTGATTAATATTCACAAATTGTGGTCCTAGGTACTTGGATTTTGTGCTTCACACACCTTGAAAAAAAGTTTTTGCTTTTTTTTAAATATGTATGTAAGCTATTTACCAACAAAAGCAAATTTTAACTATTTAATTCAAAGTTAACACAATAATAGTTAATGTGCCATTAAGCCTCACTCGTTTTTAGCTCTTCTACGAGATAGTTGTTTGTAGAGAAAGGTTAGTTCCTCAACATGCTATGGTGATAGATTTACACCAAAAAGTCACAATATTCCTTGCAGTACTGAAGAGCCTTTCACTACTAACTTGAGTAATCAAATAATTTTTGCAGTTTAAAACAAGTGGTAAAAAGCAGCACATGTGTTTATAGTAGTGAAACATAGAATGCATCTGTATCTTTCATAGGCCAATGAGAAGCCATTGTGCATGCACATCTCAACATATGTATAGTACACACGTGACTTCTGTATGATTTTGTTTAGATATGATATAAAAGAATTAAAATTGAGTATATTTTAATTCAGGATTAAAGTAAACTAACAATATTTTTTAAATAATAAATAAAGTATATTTATTTTGGACATTCAAAATGCAATGATAGGATATTTATTTGACTCAGCAGTAAATTATATTTCTATGTTAACCATGCTGATTTTAGAAATTAATTAAATTAAAATGGATGTGCCAACAAGTTAACATGTTTAGTTAAATAATCTTAGTATTAGTGCACTTGCATTAAATACTTAGAGCTGTTTTACCAGTGAATACACTTTTAATATTATGATAATCACCAGTTTTACTTGTAAAATCAATAAAGCGAGATTATTAGTTAAAATAAATGTAAACAAAACCTCATGACTAGCTTATGAAGGGTTATAGAGGAAGTAAATTAGCATTTTATGTCTAAAGCCATAGAAATTTAAAATTATTCTAAAGTGTGAAAAGATTCGAATTTCGAATTAAACCTATCAAGTTCGAATCTGAGATTTATTTTGATTCAAAATTTCAAATACACCAAGAATCTCTCTAATAATAAGATCTGGAAGCTCAAATCGAATTTGAATATTAGTACGATTCAAATTTAGATTCAAAAGTTACAAGGTTCGCACAGGCTTATTGAATAAATAAAATTAATATAAATTAGAGTTTGACATAATCCTAAAATATCAACACATGCATGCTAAAAGCCACTACTAGTTAGCTAATGATTTCAATTTTCTAAAGAGCCTGTTACAGCCTTGCAACAACTACTAGTATTATTATGGTTTATAGGTGTGTCAAGAGCGAGTTCACTAGTGCCTTTTACAAACAAAAAAATATTAAAATATAGGGGAAAATCACAAAGAATACATCTACTAAAAATAGCAGATGGATGAACTAAATAAAATGTAAAATACAAAGATCATGTACTAAGATAATTAAAAACAAATTTCAACATGATTCAATGTCCAAGTGAACCCTCTGTATGAGATTCAAATGAAATTTAAAAAAATTGACCTGGTATACTAACCAAAGTAAATAACTAACTCCATAGTACTATCGCATAACAAATAGCAAACCAAACTCACCACTAAAATCAAGAACCAAACTAGTAATGCTTCTCAACCTTAAAAATATGTTAAAGTTGGGAAAGAGGTTTGTTGAAAGTGAGAGTAGATGGATGGTAATTGACTGAAATAATCTACCATCTTAGTATCTGACAGTTATTTTATTTAAGCTGGTCTTTGCCTCTAATAATTTAACAAGTATGATCTTAAGTTGAAAATAAAAATATTAGACTTCTCTACTCAGCCCGAATAACTTGTTTGAATCTAAGAAATGTTATTTTGTTTAGTACCACGTTTTAATCACATTTGCGTGACAAGAGAGTGGAAAACCATTTAGATAAAAACAATTTCAGTGCATATGACTGAGATCCAACCCCGATATCCCCGTCTATTGCGAGAGTAGCACCTTAGACCATGCGGCAACCAAAGCAGGTAACATCCTTTGGTCTGCGATACCATTAAGGGTACCAAAAACTGGCTGTTATGTGAAATGTTGGCAGAACTAGTTTTACGATAGGAAGTTGTAGAGAGTGCATCTTGTACGTGTATGTTAAAATAATAATTAGTTAGTATTTGGCTACTAGAATATAAAAATTGACCGTAAAAGTAAAAAAAAAAAAGCTTTTGAGCTTTTATATATTTTTTTAGGTGTTTCCAGGGAGGTTTTGGACATCTACTCCACTTCCCTAAACCCTGACCTTTCTACACCCACATCAATTTTAAGTATACCTCCGCCTATCTCAACCCACATTTTTGTCTTATTTTTAGAGCTGGGCCGATCAACTATTTTGCCGAAGAGTCTGATGCCGATCATTTGTTGCCGATTAGGTCGATCACCGATGCTGATTATAATAATATTTAAATGGAAATTTTAAAATGTAAAGGTTGTTTGACTATTCTTTCTTATTGTTACTGTTAAGACAAATGAACATGTCACTAAACAAAAAGTAGGTGACCTGGTGGTCTAGGGGTAAGGTGTCAGACTTCTGAGCTGGCGGCCGGGGTTCAATCCTCAGTCCCGGCACAGATTTATCTGATTACCAAACCCTTCCTTCACCTCTGACAAGACATCTTGTGAATGTGGGGAATGCCAGGCCACCACCGTGGTTCGGATTCCACGTTAAACTGTAGGTCCTCCGTTTCATCTCACAATCACCCTACCATTACACATTAGCGTAAGTGCGTATAACCCGAACGGGTAGTAAGACGCGGTGCTAATAATAATAATAATAATAATAATAATAATAATGATAATAATAATAGAATGTTGGATGTGCTATCTATTGCAAACTTAAGTCGCTAAGAACCAGATAATTATTCAAAGATTACATACGAGGGATAAGGGATACAAAATATATGTATATTTTAAATATTTTTAGGACTTAAAATATACCCATGCATTTTGAATAATTGGCATAAATAATCGGAGATTCAAACACCGATCATCGGAATTGCTGGTTATGTGATAATTGGCCGATGATCGGATTAATAATCTGCATCGGCTCAGTCCTACTTATTTTCTCATTTTATTTTAAAAATTTTGTATTTTCAAGTGCCAGAAGGGTCAACATTCATTGCTACAAAAAAAAAAGTTGGTAATTTAAATTCCACACATGCTCATCAAAGTGCAGGACACCCAAAAAATGGCAATGGTTATTTGAAAATAATTTTATTTAGCTCTAAAAAGGCCAATGTCTAGGTTTTAAATTAGGGGAATTAATTTCTAGGAAAGGGCACAGGAAGTACATAAAATAATAGAGGAAGCAAGGCTAAGATGGTATGGTCATTTAATGAGGATGGAAAATGATGAAGATGAAGTATGTAGCGAAAAGCTCACAAGGGAGACTAAGAAGGAGATGGGAGGAACAGGCAGCAGCAAGTATAGAAGTGAGAGTAGAATAATGGAAGTGTATAAAAAAAGGATGAATGGTAGACGTAAAGAGGGAAATAGAGGCATTTTACTACAGTGACACAACCACAGGCTGGAAACAGTTAATGATAGTTTAGTGAACCAATCCTACTGTTTTGTTCCAAGTCGTGGATTTATCTATCGGTGTCTTAGTTGTTAATCACCAGTAATATTGATCACAGCAGGCTCAGTTGGTTCCTGTTATCTGTATCAGCCAGTGGCCAAGCAGTCTAAGACATTACCCATATTGCCACCATTTTCTTACTATCATATGCCCTGTGTTTTCCAGGTTTTCCAGAAGGAATTACAGGCTGCTTAGATTGAAGAGAAGAAGAATAAAATTTCATTTTTCATCAAACTCACTAGTGTGAGGCCATGTATCATGTTTAAAATAGGATTATTTAAGAATGATGGAGAAATACGTCTTCAGTTGCTTCACAACCCTTGTTTAAGGGCTAATAAGACATGTTTGAAACAGTGTGTTTAGTTCTTCAGTTCCCTTTTTAGTCCATCCAAAGACCTTCTATTTTATGCTTTCACTTAAATGCCCCAAATTGACAGTTATTGGACAGTATTTTTACTAGATTTTGCAAAATGTGATGTGTTATCCTGGTTTTCCATGTCATTTTCCTATCTCCTCTTCATGCTAATGTGTGTGTATTTCCTTAAGCTACCCTAGTTCTTCACTACCACATGGGTTCTCATTTATTGTGTGCAACACATCTTGCTAACAATTCGAGCTACCCACATAGTCATGGTCGAGATAATGACTGTAGAAGTGAAAGGAAATGTACCCACATCTGTGTTGAGGAAGAGTAGAAACCCATTTAATAAAAAACATCCTCAGTAAATACCCAGTAGGGGTTTAAACTCTGAGCTCACCATCACCAACAAATGAGACTAGACCAGCTTGGCGCCTTTGTCCATGTGCCTACCAAAGCGACAACACACATGCGCAAGAGAGACAATGCTTGGATATGTTAGTAATAGTTCAACTGTCAGAAAAGGTCAGAGTTACAGTGAACCAACCATACTAGTTACATTATTCAAGATTAGTAACAATATTTAGCTGCATGCAATGTTACAGGACCAGGTAGTTTGAAAACAACCGACCTCTAGCTATACACAAGTGCAGGTCAGCAATGTTGGGGACCCTTACACACACACTTCACCTTTCTACAGCCCGTGCACAAAAACTTGTCAAGCTGTTAAAAACCAAAACAAATCAAATGTAACAACAAATTAAAAGCAAACCAAATAAAAATAAATCAAATAACACCCGTACTTCTTTTAACTTGACAAGTGTTGGCCATGAGGCAATGTGCAGAAACATGGACAGAAGCATTCCACCTACAACATGAGACCAGGTCACTGCCTGTCTGACTTCTACCATAATGCAATACCATACACTCAGTGCTTGGAATAGATTATGTCATTTAAACACATATGTTTAGTAACTAGCTCAACACTCTTTTTGGATACTGATACTTAAGCCCGTGAATTTATAAAAATAAACACTTATATTCTGAGTTATAAAAATTTACATTTAAGGTGCAATAGAAGGGGACACAAGAAACAGCCAGTGTTTTTGCGGTTTTTATGGCAAAACATTTTTTTGGCTGAAATAAATAAAATATTATTATTATTAGCACCGCGTCTTACTACCCATTCGGGTTATACGCACTTACGCTAATGTGTAATGGTAGGGTGATTGTGAGATGAAATGGAGGACCTACAGTTTAACGTGGAATCCGAACCACGGTGGAGGCCTGGCATTCCCCACATTCACAAGTTGTGATTAATACACATCTTGTCAGAGGTGAAGGAAGGGTTTGGAAAAATAAAATATTGCTCCAATACAAACAAATAATTTAATTTTCTTCACATGGTGACCTCAAAATTTCTTGAATACCTCTCAAGGGTGTGTGTTATACTTCCATTCTAAGCACTGACAATATTAAACTACATACTACATTAGAAAGAAGAGTTAATACAGTTTAAAGCTTACATTTAAAGCATACAATTATTAATATAGTTATATTAACTATCAAACTTGGTCTTTAAACATGACATAGCTAAGCTTCCATGTTTGGCATTGAATAAAATTATATTTTTATGCAAAATTGATATTCAAACAAAACTTCATGTGTCACAAAAATATAGCCTATTAATAATGAATAATTACCACACCCTATTTGCTCATACAAAAACAATAAAAACCAATAATGTTAAATAAGCCTTTCCAAGAAGTAGGAAAAAAAAGAGTTAACTAAACATAAATGAGAATTACCCACGTGAAGAATTTATTAATTAAACTTTCTTGCTTGTCCAAGTCACAGTTTGTGGTAAATCCCAGCATACGTCTAGACATTTTGTGATTTGTGTACAAATCTACAGCTAAGGATCTCTTATTTAGAGATCATAAGCACTCATTTATGACATTGGGAATCCCATTTCAGCCAACCCTATGAAGTATTCAGATTAGTTAAGAGTTCAGTGGTTCATCGATAGATGTCATTACAATAACTTATTACAATGAAATGTTGATTCACACCTGCAGCAGGGAACATTTGGGCAAACACAGGTGTTGTTCAAAGCCAGCACCAGGTTAAGAATGTCCATACATTCACCAACAAATGTAAATTATATATTGATTGTGACTTTGCTATTTAAAATATATTAACATCGATAAGGTAATCCTTTAAGTAAATGCTTTTCTTAGAAAAAAATATGTTGAAATTTATTTGATAGAACTCAAGAAATTGCTGTTTAAAGATTTACGATGTAAGCTACATTTACAATAAGTTTTTCATAAATTTAAGAAATTTTATAAACATTGGTATACATATTTTGGAAATTAACAGTCACTCATAATTTGCTCAAGTGTTTTATATACATGCATAATTATATTTTATTATGGTTTGCAAGTGCCCTTTTTACATAAAACATGTGTCAGTGGCCCTTTTTAAATAGATTACCAAATTTTAATGGTGTTTTTCAAACATTTTAAGGGTGACCTAAGTGGAAATAATGATAAATATAATTTGGACAAAAAGTAGATTTTTTTTAATGTGTAAGATATTCACTAAAAAAATATTTTAAATTATTAAAATAGAGATACACTATTTTTTCCTGTGAAATGCAAAATTTTCAGTCGTTCAGTTTAAGCCTTCTTTGGTTGAATTATTAATCAATTTTTTTTATCAACATTGACAATATCCTCATCAACACATGTCATGTTAATGCCAGAACTTAAATGGTATTTTTTAAAGATATCTTCAGACCAGTGAACTTGTTCAGGTTCCAAAAACTTAAGAGACTTATCACGCATCTGCTTCTTTAGCTTAAATGGTTCAACTGGATGAAGTGACAACCCCATGTCGTTAGCTCTCTTAAAATAATTAAATGGAAGATATGGATCTGTATATGACCCTAAAACAAGAACAGGGTAGCTTAGACGCTGTTAGGAATGTATTTTGAAAATTTGCTCTTTTGCTTTAGGCCTTTGAGATTCAACAATGTTTTGTAGTCCTTCAGCCCATTTTTGTATAATAGCTGCACAATTTTTTTTATAATAAATGGGGATGGCTTGACTCGACATTTTTCAAACACTTTCACATTGTCATTAAGAGTAGTCCCTTTTTCAATTTTACGCAAACGTTTATTATATATACCAAAGTTTCAATCACAATGGTTGTACGAATGGCCTCGCACTGAAAAAAATATGAGTTATCTTTACTTACAGTTTCATGGAAAACCAACTACAAAATCTTGATGCCGCCATATTTTTATTCTGTCCCCCTGCCAGGTCAGAAAATAAAATAATTTCACGAACATCACATTCTTCATGTAACTTATGCATAGTAAAGTCGTTAACAAATAAACAAACGGTGCTGGAGATTTTTTAGATTCAGTTCCTAAAAAGTTATAGAATGCACTGCTATCATCATTGTGGCAGTGTACAATGAACAAGAAAAGCCACATAACTCTCTTATAAAACTGATAACTTACGTTTGTTTTCAGGAGAGGCAAGTGTTGAGCTTAGTCGAATTCTAATACTAAAGTTTGACAACCAACAGACTTATAGGTGTCAATCCATTCCCGTTTAAGTTTTTTGTAATCTTCAGCCTTTCTTTTATGTAATTCAAACATAATCTTACATGGATCTGTTGGGTTAATCTTGAGTTTCACTGTTGACTCTGTTCAGATATCGCACATATCAGTGTGTAGTAATTTAAAAGCATACATATTTTGCTTTTTAAAATACTTGTGATATATGTGACTCATTTTTAATGGCTGGCCTGTTTTGTCCTTGTAATGCTCTTTGAATAACTTAAATAATGTTATTTCATTAAGGTCGGGATTTTCAAAGTGCTTTTTCTTTGATTTATTAATAGAATAGTGATAATCTTGATGTGGTATTCCTTCTAAATGTTCATTAAACAAATGCAACACATTTTCTTTTATGTTACAGTTTTGATTGTTGTGTTTACCACACAGTAAATAACCTTCCTCCCTTAACTTTATCTTAAATCACACGAATCCGCTTAACTGATATTTGATAAAGGGATACTAGAAAATTTCAACACACTGCAATACTTGAACCATTTTATTTTACAGAATATGACCACACATTTCCTCGTGTTGTATTATTAGAATCACACTTACACTTTTTCTGATTTACAGACTTTACTAGGCTCAAAAAACCACCTAAGTAAACATCTTGTTCTTGTTTTGAGCCTGTTTTATAAAAAAAGGCCGGGGTTCAATCCTCGGTCCCGGCACATATTTATCTGATTACCAAACCCTTCCTTCACCTCTGACAAGACATCTTGTGAATGTGGGGAATGCCAGGCCACCACCGTGATTCGGATTCCACGTTAAACTGTAGGTCCTTCATTTCATCTCACAATCACCCTACCATTACACATTAGCGTAAGGGCATATAACCCGAACGGGTAGTAAGACGCGGTGCTAATAATAATAATATAAAAAAAGAGAAAACATACCTTGTTGTTCATCTTTAGTAATTTTCTTAAAACAATCTTTGGAACAAGTTGTTGTATAGGTTTCCCCGGAATTATGTTTCAATTTCATTTCTACCTCCTAATGCCTGTTTCTTTATCTTCCTGCTTGAATTATTAATTTCTTCTTCCTCACTAACCACAATGTCAGACATTTTTACACGATTTTATTGTAATATTAAATAAAAGGGTGAAAATATTACCTCACTAATATGTGGAGCAAAATAGACTGATAACAACAGCTGATGAATTGTCTCACACTGCTATCTATATTCAAGATATACAAACCAAACTTTTCAAGCAAACCAACATAAGTATGGTGGAACATAAAATGCAATCTCCCTAAAAAGAGCCTATCTCGAGATAGGCCCCTTTTACATAGAACTCCTCAATTGTCATTCTATGACATTTATATTTGAAATTTGTTGGCATATTCTATGTGTGTAAGCTATTATGAGTGAAATCTACTTTGCGAAATATAATAAACCATCCATAATTTGAATTATTATTTATACTATCTCTTAAATTTACTAAAGTGTAACTGAAATATGAATGTATTGTCAGGTGTGAACCATTCTACTGCTAATTGTAATGGATCTCATTTTAATTAAAGAAGTGAGACATCAGTCTTCTAAATTGCTATGTTTTGGGAGCCTAAGGCCAAAAGTTTTATTTTATATAAAAGGCCCTAATTTAAAAGATTTTTTCCTCATAGGAATTTTTGAAACTCGATATGAGGATATTAAATGTGCATAGGCAATGATAATCAATACTTATGTATATCTAAAATAACATAAATAATAAGTTGTACTCACCCCTACTTTACGTATCAGGTCACTGACAATGTTCATGGCAGATATCCTCGTCGATGGTGTCATTGGAATGTTCTGTATTCCTCCAGGGTGCGAGACTGTGTAGCATTGAAAACATCCACACCAATTAATAACAAACCGTGCATAATCCAACTGCCAAGTCAACCACACAAATATTAAATTTTGATTTCATTATTTGAAAAATTAATTAAAAAACACATTTGAGGAAAACTCCCCTATAAAAATTACTCTGATAATAAATTGTTTGTGTATGTGTGTTTAATATTTTAGATGGTTTTTAGCACTACATTATAAAAACGTTCCTATGTTTTTCCGGTTTTACAAGTGTGTGGCATCCCTGTTATTATGATTGAAAACAATGTCAAAACATAAGCGCCTTCTCATTAGGTGTAAACTACCATAATTCCATTCAATGTGTATTTAAGATTGTAGCAATAACCAGATAAACCATAAAGGCACACAAGTGAGGATTTTACTGCCAGACGGTGACCTGGTGGTCTAGGGATAAGGTGTCAGACTTCTGTGCTGGCGGCCGGGGTTCAATCCTCGGTCCCGGCAAAGATTTATCTGATTACCAAACCCTTCCTTCACCTCTGACAAGACATCTTGTGAATGTGGGGAATGCCAGGCCGCCATCGTGGTTCAGATTCCACGTTAAACTGTAGGTCCTTCATTTCATCTCACAATCACCCTACCATTACACATTAGCGTAAGTGCGTATAACCCGAACGGGTAGTAAGACGCGGTGCTAATAATAATAATAATAATAATAATAATAATAATACTGCCAGATGCGGGTAACTAGAGTCTAGGACTGCACTTGTAATTTATGTTTAATCAAATGTATGAAACAAAGTGCTTTAAGCAAAATATATGTAATTAAATAAATATTATGTAAAAATGAATATGATATAAAGATAAAGCACATATAAAAGTATTAACACTAACACATATTTACAAACACTAATATTGCGATGGTCTCATAGCATCTTCTTCAGGAAGTAGTAGACATGCATATATTGAGAACAGGGTTTAGTTGTGATACAGCAGCCCCATGGCTTCTTTGGTGCTGACTGACAGTTCACAGCTGACTTCTGACAGTCAACATTTAGGTATATACCTAAATGTTGACTGTCAGAAGTGACAGCTGCTAAGCACTTGTTTTTGCAAGTCATATAGTTCGGCGTAGCGATACATAATTTGGTGTGATAACTTTTCAAAGCCGTCAGCTGTCAGTTGTGAGCTGTCAGTCAGCACCAAAGAAGCCATGGGGCTACTGTATGTGTGTGTTGGTGGTTGTTGTAGGGATTTTCCGTAAGAATTTTTTTTGGCAAAGATCTGGTATGAATGGCTATCCCTAGCAGGCTGGCTAGACTGGGTTTCATTTGTTCCGATTCATCTGCCTTACAAATTATTTATGTTTCACAAATTTATGAGGAATCCCTGAGTCAAAAATAGAGAAAATTTATGCTAATGTGAAGGTGCTGGCTTCCCATTTTATTGAAACAAAAATATGAGTTTTGACCAAAAGGGTTGGTGTAGTAGTTTTCTCAGTAGAGTGGGGTTAAGTCACAAATGGGTGCAATGGGGATAGTTTTTCCTCTTATTGATTTTTCTTCCTTTCCTCGGGTGACTATTGGTAGAGTTTGTTAAAACTTATTCTTCTAATTCCATATACTTGGATTAGTTAATAGTAATTTATTAAGGGACAAAATGAGCAATTAAAAAGTCAAATGCATCATTTGAGACTAACATTTATGAACTATCTATTTGATGTTCCCTTTGGGTTAGGAATCAAAGTAAGCAATCACCCATTTCACATCTACTCTAAAAGAGCTGTCAAATCCACCCATTTTTAATAGTGCTTACTGTTCTGAAATATTTATTCCTCATTAAGACGGGTAATTTGTTTAAAATTGATTGCAATTATTATCATTGATAACAGAAACAACTATCACAGGAATTCATTTAAATATAGTTGAACATATTTGGCAAAACCAAAAGTGCACACACTTTATGTTGCTTTTTTTTGTGAATAAAACTAGAATATATATAAAACTATTTTTAGGGTAATGAAATCTAATTAGTAAAAAAAAAAACAAAAAAAAAACTTAAAAGGTATAGCTTAAATGACACAAACTTTTACTAAACAAATTTTAAAATGGACAAGAAAGGACTTTTTTTGTGTGTAAATCAATCAACAACCAAATGTCAAAATGTAAAAAAAAAAATTAAAAATGATAAAATCAAAAATTTAATTTTTATTTGAAAAGTATTTTATGACCATTAAACGAGCGAAATTTCAGTAATTAATTTCAATAGTTTTATTCCAGTAATAGACTAAGCTATCATAAAAAGAACAGGTACAATTTGTTGTGATTTGTATTTCATATTTATGTACATGTGCTTTCTCACCACTACTTTTTGTAATAGCAATAGAAATTATCATAAATTATTGATCATAAATTAAGTGGTGGGAAACTTGGGGAGTAAAAAATGGAAGCTATAATGTTTGCTAATGACGTGATGGTATGGGGGGGGATAAGGAAGAGGAAGTACATTTAAAGCCATAGAAAAGGAATAAGGAAGTGAAAGAGTGTAGAATGAAATTTAGCATGACAAAGAGTGAATGATAAGGAAGAGGATAATAAGCTATAAAGTTGGATGGAGTAGAGCTAATAAAAGTAAATAACGTAAAATATCTTGGAAGAGTGAATGAGGCGAAAGGTGGAAGTAGAGGATCTAATGAGAAGATAACAGCAGGGATAGTTGTTCTATATTTAGGTGTGTAAGAGACCTGCTATGGGGAAGGGAATTGTAAGGAAGTGTTGCACAAGGCGTACTTTGTACCCAGTGTCACACATGCAGCATAAACATGGACATTGAATACAAGAGAAACTAGTAGAGTGTTGACCATAGGAATGAAGTTCATAAGGAGAAACAAGATTAAAAATTAAGTTATTCGGGAAAGAGTAGAATAGGAAGAAAGGCTAAGATGGTATGGCCGTGTAATGAAGATGGAAAAGGAAAGAATAACGATGAGAATAATGGAGAAGTATTTAAGAAAAAACCACAAGAGAAACCAAGAAAGAGATGGGAGAAGCAGATAACAGCAAGTGTGCAAGTGAGTGTAGAAGAATGGAAACAAATAAAAGAGGAAAGTATGGCAGAAGGAGAGAGAAATATGGCGGCATTTTACTAACCTCACCCGGCCACAGACTAGAAAAAGTTGATAATGGTGATGAGAGTGTTTAGGTACATACATAAAGTCCAACCAATTACTGCACAGGGCAAAGTTCAATCGAATCAACATTTTATAGATATGGTGATTTCCGTTTACTATTTAAGGAAATATAAATTTGTGTATGTGTTGCAATATAAATTTGAGCAGTTGAGCACATTTTATTAACACATATATGCCAAGAGCATACTGAATGAGAATAAAGGTGAAGTGCAATGTTAAGGTAGGGGTCTGCAAAGCTTCAACTTGGCTTAGAAACAAATACCAGCTCTGACTTGGCTCTGGAAAAAAAATTCTGGCTTGAACAATAATCAAGCTTCCCCAATAAAAGTAGTGACAGCTAAAATACTCAATATATGTTCAATTAATTATTGCACTAATATTTTAAGTCAAAGTCCACGATGGATTAATCATGTATAAATCGCAGCACAAATGCCAACATCTGCTAACCCACAGCTGTGTTCCTAAGTACTTGATCACCTTACACATTCATCAAAGATTTAGCCTGACACCAGGAGTGATGAATGATCATAAACATGAGACAAATCCTGGACAGCTCAGTGGCAGCACATTGCATTATAAACCAAAGGTTTGATTCCAATGTCCATGTGCCATTTTTAAACTATATTTAAAAATGTAATTTTATAATTACAATATTTGAATTGAAGAAACGCAAGTTTAATAGTAACAATCTCAAAATTTCACATACAAATAAACAGAAGAATTAGATGGCAACAATTCATGGCTGGTGTTCCGAGAATGTTAGTAGCGGTCAACCAGCCACAAAGACAATTAGAGACATTAATGAAAAAGTAATATTCCAGAAAATTCAAACTAGTGTGAAACTGTGGAAGTTTTGAAGACGTGGAAAGTGTAAAAGTTTAAGAATACATGAAGAGAGAAGTGTGTTTGTTCCTATCTAGGCTTAACCTAACTATCCTTTCAGGTTGGCTTCCTTCACTATCACTTACTTAACATCATTGTGCAGTGTTTCTACACTGTCTTGTTATAAATTTCCAAGCCATTATGCAATTATTAATTTTATTAACTTTTTTATAATTGTTAGTGTAATTTTAATGTCCTTACAGACATGAGTGTTGTTCTTAATTTTAATTTTTTTTATAAGAGTTATTTCTAATTTAAAAACCGATATTTCCGTTATTTAACTTTTTTTTCCAAAAGTATTTATTATTTATAAAAAAATTGGTGTCATTCATATTTTAAGAACATGTGTTTTGATATAGGTCTACTTTTTATCATTTAAAAATCATGAATACACTCAAACTCAGGACCTTTTAGAGATATTCGACTAGAGTGTGACTCGAATGAAAAATCCCAAGCTCACAGATCCCTAAAATATACACATGTATGGATTTATCCTAAGCATCGCTCCTTTCAGCAAATTGTTTGACATTATCAAGAATAAGAATAGACAACTAATCAAATCAATATTTGAAACCTTGTGTAGTATATATATCTGATTAATGTTATGTGGGGTTTAAAAACAAAATGTTAATAAAGAATGAAAATTACACCTGGCCACAATAATGTTAGTTTAGACATTGGTGTTTTAAGCCAAAAATTTTATGTTCTATTTGGGTATTCATGTAATATTTCTTGAAACATATTTGGACCATTCATGTGATATTTCTTGACACATATTTGGAACATACCGTTAGTTTGAACATGAATGGTTGCATTAGGAATGAGACATCCATTATTTAGATATCTTTTTAGTACTGTACTTCAATGATTTAGTAACTAATTTCATGTTAAAACACAGACATGCATGATTAGGGAGGGGTAGATTACATAAAAAAAATTATAAAATAAAATATTTTGTGGAAGTATCGACTAAATTAACATATAAGAACTTCATATTTTAGAAAATCTATAAAAAATAGCAAAGAGCAGTATAGCAAATAATTAACAAAATTAAGAAAAATTAAAAAAGCAGGAAAATCCATAAGCCTTTTATAATTGAGATGAGTACATTAGGGGATGTCCATAAACTATGTAGCAATATCAAGGTGGGAAGGGGGAAGAGGCAATAGTGCCCGGCATGACCAAGTGTGACGAGGGAGAAGAGGAGCCAAGAGAGGGCGTCACATTACAATAAAGTGTACCAGGCAGCATTTTGTGTTAATAAATACAAGTGCATACACATACAAACAATTGACTTAGATTGTTGAGCTTTGCAAACACGTAAGAACATGTTTCAATAAAAGGGTTATTTATATAGGTTCTAGAATTATAAATACTGTTTAAATAGGGGGAAGGATTTGTGATAGTGTGACATTATGTTAGAAGGGGGTTCAAAAATTGTAACAAGGAGCGGTGAAGTGTGTAAAAAATAATAAATTAGTGTGACATAGTTAATAGACAGCCCCTTATATTATATTATTATTATTAATATTATAGATCAACTATGCCATGCATTTATTAGTTTGGGTTTGATCAAGAAAGAGATATCTGTTATTGTAGCATACATTACACCAGGTGAACTTAAGTGGCAAATGACCGCATATAAGCAGAATTTTGTACCACAGCCACCATGGATTTTTTAAATCTTTTTTTTATTTAATATTCAAATTAAACTTACCAAATGTTGCTCGCTAAATCTAGCTCACCTCAGGATTTGAGCAATGCTGGACTAGTGCAAATATTTTGATTGAAATGAAAATAAAAAAACATGCTTACTAAAGAAAGTATTTTATATTTTCATAAAAAGCCTTGGTTTGCAATACAACAAGTTTTAAGATACTACTTTAAGATATTACATTTTAAAATATGCTGAGTTGACATGTATACTTTTCTTGTGTGTGATTAATTAAATACTGTTTAAATTTGCAGTGTTTTGTGTCGAGCTGTCAGTATTTGCTACTAACATTTTGTTCTTTTATTGACCTTGCTCTCTTTAACTACCCTCCAAATCTACTGTGGCAGAATGAAACGTTTTGATCAATTTTGAACATAATTTTAAACGTAATAAATGAGTTCCAAAGTTTGTGGTCAAATAATAATTAATACACATACAATTTACAAATATAAAACAAACCAAAGAGTAATGTAATAACAGCAACGTTACTTGGAAAATACATTTATTGTGATTTATAGAATAAAACAGAATACAGTTTGAGCAATTTGAAATGTAAAAATACATATAAAGATAAGATTATTAAGAGAAAAAATATTAAAGAATTCAAATAAATATACTTATTAATTCTGTAAATAAATAAATTGTTTACCTTGTTGGAAAGTGTGATTATATTATTACACTAATTCAATCATTTGTGATGTGTTTGAATGCTAAAGCATATAAATCAAATTGTTGTCAATATATTGACTGTAGTACATAAATGTGTTGAAAACACATAAAATATTTTCAGAGTACACAAGGTAAAACCTAAATATTAAAGAAGATAGAAAACACCAGTTTTGAAAAACATGCAAGAAGGCATGTCTTAGCAAACAGTTCATGCAGAGCCAGCCAACAAGATGGCAGAAAAATGAAACAGCAAAAACTGAAACAAGCATGCAGAACTGTCATCTAGTTAACATTCACCTTAACTTGACACATTCTAACTGAAACAAGCATGCAGAACTGTCATCTAGTTAACATTCACCTTAACTTTACACATTCTAACATATTACAATTTTGTTTCATTACAAAATAACATCAGCAAAAGGTAATCACTAAAAAAGGCATACTCATTTCAAAACAAATACTCGATGGTTTAAAAAAGACAAATGAGCAATTAAAAGAGGTGAAAATTTGCAAGGTATTTAATGCAGAATAGATTAATCATTTTAAGGCTAGCTAATTCAATCAAAAATTAAATTATATTTTAAAAACCCAAATAAAAACTATGTATGACCAAAATTTATAAAAATTGAATTATTGAAACTGATAATTTAATTAGTAACAATCATAAAACCGGAATCATAGCCGGAAGGCTAAAATGAATAGTTTAGTGCTAGATCAGTAAAATTTTTATGTCAAATAAGACATCAGCACACTGTGTCAGGTAAATTATATCTTGAAAGTGAAAAAATAAGCTATAGTTAGACAAAGTAAGATAAAATTAAAACTCATTATGATAAAAGGTGAAGTTCCACTTTTATATCAACATGATATACAAATCACTTAATCACTTCAAATAATAGCATGGGTTCCAAGCCTAGACATAAAAAAATAAACTGGAATTTTATTTTAAAAATAGATGGATGAAAACTATCTAGCTACCTGCTCTCAAAAACAAAATATCACAATGAAGCTCCTGAGTATCGATTTTAGCTTGGGTTCAATAAGTATAAAAGTTTACAACTAAATTTTGTAAATAAAAAAACAAATTTGTATTAAAGTTGTTTGAAAAGTATTTTTTAGTGAAATCTGACTTGAATATTTTCAAGAAAGGTAAGATTTTAAAACTAAAATAACAATGAGTCATACATCACGACACAATACAAGGTTTATAAAATAGATTCAAGGAGCCCAACATTTCAATTAACAACCGTTTGTAAATGTCTGCAAAAAATAACTTAACAAACCACCCACATACAAGTATAAAAGAACAAAAACTTTTATTGAATTAAAAGAAACAAAATGATATAAAGCATAACTTTATGCAAAGGAAGATTTTGACTTCCTGAGATTCAAAGGCTGGAAATGCATCTTCATCACATCTCCCAACAAAATGTGCATTTGGAAAGATTGTAAGATACTTGCTACCTCTCCCTTTTTTTCCTGTCACTCCCAAAGGAAAAAAATGCAGCCTCGATGGGTGACAGGTATTTGTTAAGTTTCAATAAACCAATTCACAAAAGTTTAAACTCAACATCTAAATAATTTTAAACTTTTAAGCATTAACATAGAATTAAATATGGGTCCTCCAATTCCTTCAAATCTTGAAAAATACTATAAAATGTATAAATTTCACATTTTGAATTTAAATATGTTGGTCCATTGCAATATAATTTTAGAACAAATGTAAGAAACACATCCACAATATTAATTTACTACTTAAATAAAATATAGTTTACTTTTTAACAAGACATATTTACAATTAGCTACAATTTTATTATCTAAAGCAAACTAAGGGATTGCTTTAAATTTACTCAAAATTGAAGGAGAACATAATAGCAAAATTAGGAGTGGTGAATTGCTCTATTTGAAGCGAAGTAAATTTGAATATCTGGAATATTCCCAAAGATGAAACAAAGTTTAAGTACCAAGTCTGAAAAAATATTTTTTACTGTAGATATAGCTGTCAAAATTTGTAGTGACAAAGCTTTGAGTTTTATGGCTGGAATTTTGTTTAAAGTAAAGTTAAAGTTTGTGATGCTTTGCACACACCCTACCTATGGTAGGGAATATATCGCTATAAGATTCAAATTTAGAAATCATTGGCAAAAAGAAAATCCTGACTTTGGAGGGGAAAAAATCAACCCAATGTTAATCAAAATAAATATTATTCCAATGTTTGGCAGTTTACATTTTGGTGATAGGTAGGTCTTCACTGTCTCGAAAGAAAAACTAAAATAGTTTTAGTTTATCCTTTTAGCTGGCCGGAAAGATAAGAGGGGGCAGCTAAATTATCTGAGCAGACATGCTTGTTCTAAATGCACATTTAATTCAGTCAACTATTAAGTCATTTTAATGTGCTGAACAGCCCACACAACTGAGAGCACGACCTACATCTCTGGTTCTACGGTAGGCTTTGTTGAGCTTACTTTTGAGAGGTGAACCTGGTATCCCTGTCTGGGTCTGTATTTCTACAGTGAGCTTGTTGGAGTCTATCGGGCTGCACACTCGCTCTAATGACTTATCGTTGTCAGGTACTTGCGGTCCACGAATTTTCATTTCTTGGAGCAAATCTGTAAATAAGGAAATTAATATATCGAATAAAACTATAACACAATCAAAAAGTTAGTTGTCTTTATGAAACTACAAAATATATTATAGAAATATTACTGTTGTGCTAATAAAGAATTAATGATATTAAGTTGTTCAAAGAAATAACTTGATTACAAAGACTAGAATGATTGTATTGTGTTTAATCGTATATCCCCAGATGAGCTATCAGCAACTAGTAAAGACATTTTAAAACATGATCAATAAATAACAGAGTTATTTTGAATAAAGCACTGGGATGGATTCCTATTAAAAGTAGGACTGACCAGCTAAGTGTTCTGAATAGGCCTATCCCTCCTAAATTTAACAGAAAATATTCTTTTTCTGAACTAGTTGCTTTTTTGGTGAACTTTTTTAATGAATGCATTCAAATCCAAGCAAAGGAACTACCAAACTAAGTTCATTTTATTGAAGATTTCCAAGTCAGAACACCTGTGCACAAGAGAATGACAATACTTCTACCATAAAATAAGCCAGTATTCGCTTAAGAGTTTGTTTCAGTATGTAAGCTGCTTGATGTTTAAAAAAAATAAGGCCTTCATCACTAATAATTGCCCAGCTAATGGTGGCGGGCGTTTAAGATGGATAGTTTTATTTTTGCAATATAAAACTCTTGACTAATATCAATTGCTCATTTTGGGCATGAGGTAGGTCTTTTAGTTAAACAATAATTTACAAACTAGCTTTGGTGGCTGCATGGTCTAACGTGCATATCTCATGTTGGACTATACTGCAGAAGACGGGGAGATCGGGGTTTGATCCCGGCCGGACACACTGAGGGTGGTTTTACCTAAAATGGTTTTCCACTCTCCGTCCATGCAAATGGGTGCAATTCACTTAAATCAAGCCTTCCTAATTCATTAGTCTAATTAGTACATAGGCATATAACCTGAACAGGTAGAAAGACGCGGTGCTAAAAATAATAATTTACAAGTTTATTATACATGTGTTATGAATACACCATGGAAATATTGGGAACAGATTTAGATACCTCCAGTTTGTGTAGTGGCTAAGAGGAAAACTATTTATGAAAAATACCCTCAGTACATCAGATAATGTTAACCCTGACCTCACTATTACCAGTATAATCAAGTCTATTGCTAGTTTGACATCTTAGACCAGTAGTATACAAACTTTTTTAAATTCACAGTATATTTGAACATAAACTTTTTGCAGCACAGTTTTGTATCAGGTATGTGCAGTACAGCAGAAAATGGATTACACACTCAGTCCAACAGTTGTATGATACATCAGAAGTAGGAAAGTATATACTAATTTTCTTCCCGAAGTAACTTCAAATGTTCCAAGATTATAGGCCGCCTTTCTAACATTTGGAAACATTTCATCCAAACCATTAGTAATTTAAGTAAATCATAACTAACTTCACACAAAAGTTTTTTTATTTTGTAGTATGTATTTAATGTTAGTGAGTACAAGTTAGTAAGAAATGTGGCTAATTCATGGCTTCCACTTGTGCCAACTTAATTTGTGTTCTTATTGAATAGCAATGTGTGGCACACCTAATTCACTGCCGCATCACATTGTTTGCAGAATACTACCTTAGATTATGAGAACACCAACATGGATAGATTAGAATAGTGAATTGTTATAATACCAGAAATGCTGGTGTTTAATACTTTAAAATAACTTACCTCGACTTTCATCTTTCAATCTCTGAAGAATTGATTTTGTTTCATCTTGTTCAACTTCGAGGATTGCATTGCGTTCAATTGCAGTGTTCAGTTTAGTCTCAGATTCCCCTAAAGAAGTCATCATTGCCCTATAAAAAATGAGATTTAATTTTTATAGAGGATTAGTTTTAATTATGTAGTATCTTAAAAATAAAATACAATTTATGTAGATGCATTTCTGGGATATTTTTTATTTATAGTTAAATAATTCAGTGTTAAATTGATTTGAAATTAAAGGAAGGTGGAGAAATAAACAGCATGAATTTAGGGAAAAGAGGTCTACAATAGACTTGATCTTTGCCGTATGATAACTGATTGGAAGAAGATATGAATTTAAGAAAGACTTGGTATTTATGGATGTGGAAAAGGCATATGATAGCGTGGATAGAAATAAAGTTTGGAAAGCAATGGAGGAGGCCGAATTTAAAAGAGGAGTTGTAATGAGAGTGAAAAGCATATATGAGGATAACACAATTTATGTTAAGACGGAGAGTGAGAGGACGGAGTAGTTCTGAATTAAAAAAAATTGTGTGAAGTAGGGAAGTGCCCTTTCACTACTACTATTTGTAATGAAAATGACCATGAAATAAGTGGGAGGAAAGCTTGGAGAGAAAAGAATGAAAGCCATAATGTTTGCTGATGACTTTATGGTATAGGGTGAGAAGGAAGAGGAACGAGGTGGCCAGCATTCTGGCCTTTTCAATTCAGGGGTTTTTCTGGGGTTTCCATCATTTTTCCAGGTCTTGACTAAATCCCACACATCCCCCTGTTAATTGGTGAATAGTAATTTTGAAATTTTATTCACTGCTGGCTAATAGGAAGGACTTGTTTATTATTATTAGCACCGCGTCTTACTACCCATTCGGGTTATACGCACTTACGCTAATGTGTAATGGTAGGATGATTGTGAGATGAAATGAAGGACCTACAGTTTAACGTGGAATCCGAACCTCGGTGACGGCCTGGCATTCCCCACATTCACGACTTGTTTATTAATTTGTGGTAAACTTGAACACAAAATTTTGTCAACTAGGGTAAGAAATAATACAAGAGAAATAGGCCCACATAGTAATTTTTTATTCTATAATTAGATCTTATGGGTCATTCCACGAAATGAGTGACATGAAATACCAAACACGAAAGTTGTTAAACTTGTGGATATCTTAATTTTTACAATGGTAAATAGTCATATTTTATTGTTACATATTCAACCTAGTCACTGTTGACATGTATTCATTGACGATTGTATTAAACTAATGATGATCAATACTTGTGGCCACTTTAAGTGTGATTAACTAGGGTCACTTGTATTTTGTCTTGAATTAAGTCCACATCTGTATCTAGTTAAACATTATATTTTTCTCTTATTTTATAGGTGACCTGGCGATCTAGGGGTAAGGTGTCAGACTTCTGTGCTGGGGTCCGGGGTTCAATCCTCGATCCCGGCACAAATTTATCTGATTACCAAACCCTTCCTTCACCTCTGACAAGACATCTTGTGAATGTGGGGAATGCCAGACCTCCACCATGGTTCGGATTCCACGTTAAACTGTAGGTCCTCCATTTCATCTCGCAATCACCCTACAATTACACATTAGCGTAAGTGTGTATAACCCGAACGGGTACTAAGACGCGGTGCTAATAATATAATAATAATAATAATAATAATAATCTTATTTTATTTTTCTAAGGATCTTTTTAATGCATATATTTATTTGGTGTTTTTCAAATTGAATTTTAAAATTGTATTATTAATTTTTAATAGCGAAAAAAAATATATATTTTTAATTAGAATTTCAAAATTTATGATTCAAATTTGCAATTGAATTATTGATGTCACCAGTTATTTTAGTTTCTTCAGTTAAACATTTAGTTATTAATAATAAAAATTCTCAGTTTAATGCAGATTCAAAGTTTTTCCCTGGTTTCTTTCTACAAGGCCTTTCAAATTATTATTATTATTATTATTTAGCACCGCGTCTTACTACCCGTTTGGGTTATACGCTTAAGTACTAATTACGCTAATGGATTAGGAATCGGGAAGGTTGAATTAGAGGAAGTGAACCCACATTTGCGTGGAGGGAGAGTGGAAAACCATTTAGGAAAAACCACCCCCAGTTCACCCGACCGAGATTCGAACCTCGATCTCCCCGTCCTCAGCATTTGGGCTCAACATGACTAGCGCGTTAGCCAACTATGCCACCGTGGCGGGTCCTTTCAAATTCCAGGTTTTTTCTAGGTTTTCAAGGTTTCCAAGGTTTCCAGGTTCGCTGGCCAACCTAAGTACCAGAATAGCTACAGGAATGAAATGAAGAAGTGAAAGAGTGTGGAATTAAATTTAGCATGATGAAGTGTGAAGTGATGGTAATGACAAGCAAGAGGATAAGGTCTAGTAAACCTGTCAATCAGTGTGACATTTGTATATGATGTTCATTGACAATATTATTAATTTACTAAAGTTAAATAAAACTTAGCTTCCCTTAATTAGATGGATACCAAAAATATCAGGCACTTTTATCTTACAGCTACCATAACTAGTCAAAACAAATTAGCGCCATTAAATTACAATCACACTGGGCTACCTGATGTTAGTATTTATCCCTGAATAGAATTAAGGAAGGAAAACATGTTTACAAAAAATAATTATAAAAGTGGCTTTTAAATATCAAATCATGCATGAAATACACCCTCAGCACTTAATTTGCATCAAGAAACAGCTATTATGTTGGTAAAATTATTTGTAATACCATCAATTTGATTTGTATCTTAGATAATAATAGTTGGGTAAATTAGTATTTTTGAAATCCAGCGGCACTTTTTGTAATAAGTTTAGCAACTAAAAGGTAAGAAGCCGTAGTCTGACACACTTGCTCAGTCAAAAAATATTTTTTTTTTGTGTACATTTTTTCATTTAAAATATTATACAAGTTTACAAAATTTAAATTTACCATTCTGACCTCTAAACTGTGACCTAATCAGTTTTTTGTCTCCCTTCCTTAGCTTACTCATAATCAAATTACCCTGAGATTATAATTTTGTTATCAAATTAATTTTATATTTTTATTGGCATAATGGGAAGGCTAAGTCTAGACTGAAATTGTTAATCTTAAACATAAATATACGCTTGAAGTGGAAAGCTAATTTAAGAATCTTTCCCATTTTCCGACTGAAAATTTCCTAAAGTCAAAATGTCATTCCCGCACAGGCCTACTAAAAAGTCGGATGGAGTAGAGTAGAGATAAATACAGAACATAAAATATCTTGAAAGTGTGGTTTAGATGAAAGGTGGAAGTAGAGAGCAGTTAATGAGATGGTATGGACTTGTAATGAGGATGGAGAGGGAGAGGATACCAAAGAAAATTATTAAAATGAAATATGTAGGTCAAGAAAGTGATGGGAGGAGCAGATAATATGACGTTTAAAAGTGATAGGAGAAGAATGGACACAATTAAAGGTGAAAGAATGGTGGAAAGATGGAGACATTTTACTAAAGAGACCCAGCCACAGGCTGGAAACAGTTATTGATGAGTATTGAATTGAATCATTTAAAACTATATATGTATCCACAAGTTTTTAAATTTAGAACTTGAATATTTCTTTTTCAAATCTTTAAATCTCAAATAGCTTTCAGAATTTGAAGATTCGAAAGATACATCCGTATATTAACTTTTACTAATCTTGTACCCTTTGTTCAGACAAAATTTAAATCTCTTCATTAATTACAAAAGTACCGTAATTTTAACCAAAGGCTAAATAGATGTTCAACCCCAAACCTGTACTTGTCTTATCCAATAGAGCTTCTATTGCATGGACACAAGGACAGATTATTTAATTGAATATTTAGTAAGGGTCTGCAAGCTTGGGTTTTTCCAATTGGGTCGAGTATCTCAAAAAGCTGAGTTTGAAAATATTTATAATTTTAAAATGTTAAGTTTATATTTTTTTAGTTTGAAAGTAAAATAGTGTATTTAAAATGTTACCAGTCAAAACAAACATAAAATGTAAATACAAAATCTTTAAAAAGTGAGATTTTAAAAATATATGAAAACAGCACATGTGCTTAAAATAAAGAGTTACACTCATTTTTAGAAATAGTAAATATATTTTTTTAAAGTTTAAAATATTGAAATTTTGTTTTTAAATTATAAATGAACTTAAAAAAGTACTAAAAATAACTACATTCAAACAAAAATCTAATAGAAAAAAATAGTCAAAATGGTTTCAACTCATGTCTTTAAAGACATTACAATCACAATGGAAAAAAATAGTAATAAAAAATTGATATTTTATTGAGCTAACATTTACCCAAAATAAGCCTCTGTATCTTTAATTAACCTATAAGAAAATGTAAGATTCACAAGTAGTTAGAAATTTAAAATGTTTTATATTTTGTTTATTAGTCCTTAATATAATAATCATGCATGATCCAAATCCATTCCTTTAGGTGTAGTTGAACAGCACATGCATCTTATAAGGGCTTTCACTAGAAATTATCTTACTACAAAATTTATTTCAATTCAATTGATAGTGCTTATGAAAGTCGATGTTTATATTTCAAAATGAAAAGCAAGATGGTTAAAATAATATTTCTAGCAGACAATTTGAAATAGTAAATGCCTCATCTAAATGTGGTAAGTTTGGTAAAATATCTATTATAATGTGTATCACCACTGATTTAAGGCCAATTGATCAATATAATTCTTTAACTATATGGTAGTTTTGTAGTTTAACATATTAATACAAATTTTTAATATCTTTGGTTCAAAAATAATCAATATGTCTTCTGAATGTTATTATATTATTATCATCATCACCGCATCTTGCTACCCGTTCGGGTTATACGCATTTATACTAATGTGTAATGATAGGGTGATTAACATTTCTAAATGGAAATTATTTAATTTTTTTTATTCATAGAGTTTAAAATGTGTATTTAAATATTGATGCATGCAAACAACTAATGCAAAATAGTTTTAGATGAGTAAAATAAAGTTCTGCTTCAAGATGAGCTTTAAATAAAAATATTCTAGAGCGCTCAGGTTTGAAAGATTTATGGGCTCAAGATTTCTAGCTCTTTGAAAAAGTAATTTCTTTGTCTTGTATTGTGTCCAAAGATGAATGATTCATTGTTTATTCTTCTCTCTGCTTGTTTGGATGTGGTTTGTGAAATGAGGAATGTTAACTTGTATGGGAATGTCAAGGTCAGCCAGTGAGTAAACTAGTGTTTAATGGAGGCGAGTATGAGTTTTATATAAAGAGGATTTATAGAAAGGCATATCTCTGTGGGGCTGTTAGAACACAACTAGCTAAGTGCAATATTGTATCAAGTACACCTTCATGCAAATTTCTACTGTTGATCATCATCATAATCATCATCAAGAACTGTTTCCAACTTTTGGCCAGGTCTGTTTAGTAAAATTCCTCCATTCTTCCTCCTGCACTCTCTATCCACTGTCCTCCTCTAACTTGCACACTTGCTACTTTATATGTACATCCTAAATATCATTAATGTTGAGCTCCAACTTCTCTGGTCAGGTCAGCACCAAGTGAATAGCTAGACTACAAATGGACAAGGATTTAATTGGGTTGGTAACATAAAAAAAAAAGTTAAATCTGCACATTCAAACCTATATGAATTACGTTTTTTCAAAACCTGTCAATGACAGTTTTATATATATATATTACAGTTTATATATATATTTATATGACAGTTTTTGAAAAAACGTAATTCATATAGGTTTGAATGTGCAGATTTAACTTTTTTTTATGTAACCAACCCAATTAAATCCTTGTCCATTTGTAGTATATATATATATATATATATTGTAATGATTATATATATATATACACATATTTAAACACTAATCCTATAATTTAATAATCATTACAATGGCTTGACTTTTTTAATCATATAAAAGATATCTTAAATCTTAAAGTCTTAATTTTTTTAAATAGCAGTTAATTAAAAACTATATTTTGGTAACTTTAATGCATATTTTTTTATTTACATGATTAAATTTTAAAATTATATATTCACTAAACCCAAGCTCGACTTGACTCAATATTTGAGAGCTTCATGAAAACCTCACTCGAGATTGACTAGAATGAAAAAAACTGGTGCTTGCAGACACCCAAAGTAAACGGATTTACATTTTTTTTTATAAACCAGTTGAGAAAATACATAGGTTCTGCTATATCTGATGCAGTGTCTATTATTAAAGTTAGTTTGATTAATAATAACCTGTTTGCTCTTTCAAGGTCATCATTTTTCTGTTCCAGCTCTCTGATGTATTTTACAAGTGTTTCTTGTCGATTATTGTATTCTGAAACGGATGTTTGGAGTTCCAAAATTTGCATATTACTTTGTCTTTGAAGGTGCTCAAACTTATCCTGTAACAACAAACAAAAAATTTAGTATTTTGGTACATAAATTGGCTGCACCTACCAAAAACTAAATAATGATGTTCATATGGTTGACCACCCCCACTCCCCAAATCCTTGTCATCCAGTGTTATCAATGACCATATAAGTGTTGTAGCTATATTAGTATCATAAAGTCGCAAGATTGACGCCAAACAAAAAAAATTAAAGTTGACAGATTTGTCGCCAAACCAAAAATGCATACATTAATTTGAACTTAGAGATCTTCTGTTGACCAAAGCAATGCATTACATTAAAATTAAAAATAATGAACATGAACTTGACAAAAAACTGGGTGCTAAGAATGAAAATTAGTCGTTTCAGACCCATAAAAGTAGCTAGGTCTAGTAACAAGTCACTAATAGGCAACACTGTTGTCACCATTTGGACAAGGTAAAGATTGATTCACACGTTCACTGAAAATAGAGAACAAAATCTGCTTGAGTGGTGCATTAATTCACACACTATGTTGACTCATGACAACATTAACTTAGAAAAGCTGATTGTAAACATATTTTATTTTCTAGTGGTAAACATATATTTTTAGATCATTCTACCTATGGATGTTTTCAAATTATAGTTCTGTATCGGGGCTCAATCCAATATAGTGATACACACGCTTTCAATTAACGAGTTGGTGACCTGGTGGTCTAGGGGTAAGGTGTCAGACTTCTATGCTGGCGGCCGGGGTTCAATCCTCGGTCCCGGCACAGATGTATCTGATTTCCAAACCCTTCCTTCACCTCTGACAAGATATCTTGTGAATGTGGGGAATGCCAGGCCTCCACCGTGGTTCGGATTCCACGTTAAGCTGTAGGTCCTTCATTTCATCTCACAATCACCCTACCATTACACATTAGCGTAAGTGCGTATAACCCGAACGGGTAGTAAGACGCGGTGCTAATAATAATAATAATAATAATAATAATAATAATAATAATAATAATAATAATAATAAACGAGTTATTTCAAATCTCCTCACAAAAGCCAACGAAGCTGTCTGCTTGCTTGGCTGCAGAGCACAAGTGTTGCTAAATGCACATGCACACCGATTTGAGATGGTTGGTTCTGAAATTTGATTGGTTCTCCTGTGCCGAACATCTCAGGCAGAGCGGGTGAAGTAGAGGCGAGTTGAACTTTAGCGGAACAGCTTGCGCCGATAAGGTGAAAATCTTGTGATTGGCATAGAGCTTGTCACGTGACTATGTTTCTGTTCTGCACTTGTTTTTTGGCAAACGTTTGAATCCACAGTAAGGCCTTGATTCGTGGGGTGAGGGTAGCAACTGTTACAAGTGGCCCTTAGTAGAACCAGGATACCAAATTGCTTAACAGCTATAGTTAAACTAACCCTGATTGTATCATTATCGAGTTGGAGCCTGTTGTTTCGAGTTCTGAGGTCTCGGGTGGTTTTTTCGGCTTGCTCCAGTGATGTCTCCAGTTCCTTCTCTAGCTGCTGTGAATTCTCCTGGAATTCCTCCAGGTCCCTCTCCACCTGCCTCTTCTCATCACGAGCATCGTCCAGCCTACACACATGAATGAAATTTGCATACAAGATCTCAAGTGGGGATATTTCTACAGGGTTCCTGCAGTATTGTAAAAAAAAATTCTCTTTGACTTTTCCCTGACTATTTTCCCAAGTTCCCTAACCAACTTCTAACAAAATTTTCATCATAATTTTACGGTAATATACATGCGAAAATATTAATTTAAATACATTTATTTTGGCCTCCTCCTCCCCTACAGCCGACCTTGCCTCACCTCTCGTGGAAGAATAAGAAAGCAGATGTCTTGCCAATCAGTTCAGGAAAAATGATGGAAAAGTAATAAAATATATCTAACCCTATCAAAAAGTTTTAACAAAATTGATTCACTTTAGCATTATGTGCGGCCATCTTAGGGATGAACCCTCAGACGAGGCTGCCACGGATCCAAATCGATATCAATATTGGCTCTTTCACCGCGGTCATAAACTCCGGTACTTCCACAAGTTTCATTAAAACCTCCATCCTAGATCATAAAACTAAGCAACAGATACACTTTAACCCCATGAAGATATGACTAGCCAAGATGGATACCGAGCTATACGTCACAGGGAGTTGCATCATCAGCATCAAGGTCGGAATATTCTATGACGAAGTATGGTACCTTGTAGCAGAAGAACTCCCAGAAGACCTACTCCTTGGACATGACTGGCTAGTAAAGAATGAGGCAGTTCTGGATTATCAAAGGTCATACTTATTATTTGGGAAAGTGAATAGAGAACAGACCTACTGGGTGGAACAGGGCCAGCCTCCAAGCCAACCTATCAACGCAGAGGCTGTCCAACACGGGTTTGGAAAGGAACTACTACCCAGCCTCATACAAATCCTCGAAAAACACCACAGAGCTTTCGACACTCACAACCCAAAACGGAAAATCCAAGTTATCAGGATGGTCAATCTTATTGCAAGAGTATTCATTTACGATATAGCACTGGCCCAGAAAGAAGAACAAACTCTCTGACGCATTGTCAAGGTCACCAGGAGAAGAAACCATGGACGTGGACATTTCAGAGAGAGGATGACCCCTCCCAAACCAAGGATGAAATCTCCAGAACCTCTAGCCCTCCTCCACCTTCCAATCCCCAAAACCCTTTCAGAAAAAGCCCTACTGGAACAGGGGGGATCAAAGCATCAAATGCATAATACAAGACTTACAAGAGATACAAGACATACCACCAAAAGATAGGTCCTGACGAGAGAACCTGCTCTATTGGCAATACCAGCTTTCTAACAAGACCATCCTAAGGACCCTTGGAAAATTGGCGTCCCTGATGGGTTGAAAGCCGAGGTACTACATCACTTCCTTGACCACCAAAACGCAGGCCACTCAAGGAGAAAGAACACATTAGAAGCAATAAAAAGACAATATGCTTGGGCAGGGTTAGGAAGAAGAGTCAGGAAATATGTAAGGGACTACCACACATGTGTCACTGTGAAAACAGCTAGAAGGATCCAGAACACACCATTCACAGCCCACAAGCCTACGGAACCATGGAAGAAAATAGCCATTGACTTTATGGGTCCCTATCCACGAATAACCAAGGGGAAGAGATGTCTCCTAGTCATAACAGACTTGTTCTCAAGATGGCCAGAAGCCTTTTCAACAACTAACTCTTACACTGCTCAAGTGAAAAGGTTGATGGAACGTGAGGATATCCCCAGATGAGGATACCCAGCCGCCATTCTTACCGATAATGGCCCACAGTTCCGGTCCAAGGAGTAGAAAAGACTACCGATCCTGACAAACAATCTTGTAGACAACTGCAAACTATCATCCCCGGGAAAACCCCACGGAGCACTGGGACCAAGAATTAAAGACTGGCCTCCAAACCCACCTCCTCAACCAAGAGCATAAATATTGGTACAAAGCACTGTGTCTGCCCCAAATCATGTTCAACCTACTAAATAGAAGGAACAAAGCCACCAACCTAAGCCCAAGTGAAGTATTGTTAGGCCAGACCCTTCACAGGCCTGGAGATTGGACAAACCCGAAAGGAGCACAGCCTCCCAGAGAAGCCAAGGGCCCTGCTCGAGCATAGGAAATCAACCTACTTAGAGCTCAAGCTAAGGTGACCCAAGATGCCTAAAAACGCCGGTACCTAGGGAGGTGCCGAACAAAACTGGAAATACCACTTGTCCCAGGAACCAAAGTCCTGCTAAGAAACCACCCCCTATCAAACGTGACGATCAGGGTACACGCCGGACTCTGTCCAAAATGGATTGGCCCCCACCCGGTCCTGAGTACCTGTGGCCCCAAACTGTACTGGATACAGAACCCTGACCACCCTGGGCCTGAAAAAATAAAGGCGCAGCAAGACCATCTCCAATTTCGCTAATAATGAAAAGGCTCTTCTTCCCTCCAACCACACTTAAGACGACCAGCTCAACCTTGCAGCACAAAGCAAACGCGGGACTATCCCTGCAACCATGGTCGGTCATTTCACCAGGAGGGGGTTGTTACGTGTCATCTGCGGGTGACCAACCAAGCTTACTCGTACCGAGTGAGCCACCGGGGGCGATTCAATAACCCAACCTGGGATTGTGCCACTGGAGCTTAGGAGAAACTTATGTTGAATATAGATTATTTTTGTAAATAATAAATAGATTAAGATTCCCACATTCTTCAAACTGTTATGGTATATCTTGTATTTTCATCTCATGTAAAGTGTTTAGTTCAGAGTGTAAGAATTTATACTTACCTGTTCTTTTTTATGTTTTCTTTAAAACTCTAAAGGATAGTGCAAGGTGATCCTTGGATGAATGGATTTTTTGGTTGAAGTGCTATTATGATGATGAGGAGGAATACTACTTGTATTATTTTTCGAAAACATTAAACCAGCAGTCTCGACGATATAGAATGCAACTATTCTCTTTCTATTACTATTCCCTTGATTATGCTGAAGTAGTGCATCCCGCTCTCTAAGATAGCGCCCTTGACCAGCTGCCTTAGCATCCCACTCTAACAAAGGTAGGCCCTTGGCCGGCTGCCATAGCTTCCCACCCTATTCACGTCACAAATATAACTTATTTCCTCACCATTCCATCTTCACTGTTAAGTTTCACTAATCTGCCAATGAATTTCAGCTGGTTTCACATTTCTTGCACTCAAAAAATGGATAACAGACTGTACTTCATAGTCATCGGGTCCTTCAACTGTCTTAAAACATTTGTTTAAAACAAAATGTAAACAAACACAGTTTCACTCATAATGCTGTCTGGGGTAAGCTAATGTGTGTGGGAGTTGAACACATATTGTATATGGCCTAGGGAGAATTTGTTTTTACATGGAGTAGTACCTTGGTGGTAGTGCTAATAACAAGAGAAAAAAGTTTCATCAACATCCGAGATGATAAGTGTCCTTACAAAATTTAGCTGGAGGATTTGATATGGAATGACCCTGCAGTTTTCATGCAACTCATTGTTTCATTAGCGGGGAGAAAAATAAGACAAGTAAGCCTATTTGAATCAATAGCTTTAGTTTTAAGTTTGCTTTTTCCTCCAAGCATAAACAAAGTTATTTAAAGCTTGCAGTTAAATGTCATAAATATTAAAGATATTTATTAGTTTTTTTGCTACATTCCCGTTTCTTACTGGTTTTCCAGGGATGTGGCAACACTGCTATGATAAGTATGTACACAAATGAAATACTCACTCTTGACTAAATTGTATTGCCAAATGTTTCCAGTACTGGAGCTCTTCATCCTTATTGGCAAACTTAGGCATGTCGTGGGCCATTTTTAAATCTTACTTCTTAAAACACTAAAAATAATTAGCCAATACAGCACTAACTTGCTTTCTTAGGAATGAGTGTGTTTATCGTCAATCATTTCCTATGAATCTAAACAGGATCTGAAAATAAATAAATAAATTAGCCTTCAAACTGAATTGAAAAAATAAAATTAGTTTGAAAACTAATTAAAACTAATGTTTTAAATATACACATTTGACTTCCTAAATGAAAAGATTTGAAAAATAGCTAGCATCTTTTAAACCTGTTTTTTTTAACTGTGAGTCAACACATTAGAATCATTATTACATAATTTAGTCAAACGTAAAAATTACATAACTTAATAAAATTTATAAGTCTTTTATATGTTTGGTGAGAACCATTTATGACCACAGTATGAGTAAAGAAAATTGACAAAGAATGATTGAATGTGTATTGTTTTTGGCACCTCGTCTTGCTACCTGTTTGGGTTGTACGCCTATAGTCTAGTCCTACTACTTATGTTATTGGGTTAATAATAAAGGTATGTTAAGTTTAGAGGAAGTGTACCCACATTTGCATGGAAAGAGAGAGTGGGAAACCATTAAGAAAAATCCACCTCAGTACACCCGACCAGAATCGAACCACTGCCTCCCTATCATCAGTGTATTATTCAATACTCAATATTCTTGTTATGTGTGTATTTTTTTTTATTGTCATATAAAAAAGAAAGAGTGTGTAGGGTCAAGGCACAGTATTTGCAGACTTCAACATGGATTTGTAATTAATTTAAAACTAGTAACTATCATATACCTAACCATAGGAAATCTAAAGATCCAAAGTTTCAAGAATGGTTTATGGTTAGCCCATAATATTAATGAAAATTATTTATTTTTTAGGAAACATAAAATAACTTAATTTGGATTTGTTGTGTTAAGGAAGGAAAATAGTTTGGTTTTTTTTGCAACAGGGGTGCCCATCCCCCTCAAGCCTAATGGTGCAAATCCCCCCTTCCCCCAAAATTTTTCTTTACCCCCTTCCTCAAAATCTAACTAATTATATAACCTTTATTGGAATCTGAAATTTCCAAATGAACCCACATCAAGGCCTAGGGTACGTATTTTGTAAATCCAGTTAGAGAGCTTTTTGGATGAGGTAAATAAAATCAGAGCAGCTAGTAAAATGAACAGTTTGTATTCACAAGAACAATTTTACGTATAAAAATTATATTACTTACACTTCGCGAATGAAAAATAACTATAATATTGTACATCTTGTGAATGTGAGGAATGCCAGGTCTCCACCGTGGTTCGGATTCCACGTTAAACTGTAGGTCCTTCATTTCATCTCACAATCACCCTACCATTACACATTAGCGTAAGTGCGTATAACCCGAACGGGTAGTAAGACGCGGTGCTAATAATAATAATAATATAATATTGTAAAACAGTTGTTTTGAAAAAGTCTGAATGTCATATAAATAAACAAATATTTTACCTTAACCTGTTGAATAAAAAGGTTTTTTACATTCAAACAAAACTCCAAAATTCAGAGTGAATGAAAGAATTGAATAAAAGCAAATTGAAGACACCAATAAATATCAATAAATCAATAATCAGATATTGAAAAAACAAACTAAATGTGTAAAAACTAATATTATATGAGAATTATCATAATATTTACATGAGTTACGAAAGTAGTCATAAAACCTTAAAAACTAAATGGTTTTAGAGTAGTGACAGAAAAACAGCTATCTTATGCAGAGGTAAGAGAAAACATTTGAACATTATAGGTTGAAAAAATCTACAGTATGATCAGAAAATAAGTTCTTCAAGCACAGGGATTTAGGTACTATTTATAAGAGTTTAACAAAATAGGCTTTTTTCTCTGTGTACTTGATGTGGAAAACTTTTCAATAATTTCTTCATTTGTGATGTTCTTGAGAATGTAATTAATAAGCTTGACAACCAATCATTCCTTAAGCTGCTTCTTAACCTGTTTTGGCAACCGATACGATGGACAGAAAACCCTCAAAAGTCAAAGGTATCAATTTCTATGTATGACTGTTAAACTGTAAAAAAAATTATGGAATAGCTTTCCTACTCTAAGTTAAGAGTGTAAGTGTTGTCATAGCACGAAACACTAAACTATATCTTAAGACAATTTCAGAGGTATTCTAAGTGTAAAAAAAATATATATGACCATATAAAAGTTTCTTATTAAATAATCTTTTGCCCAAAAAATTCTGATGGCTCCACTTGCACCATCCCCCCCCCCCTCCCCTGTGGGCACCACTGTCTTGTAATAACCTAGGTTAAAAATTTGTATTTTCCTCTCTCACACCAAGCAAGAAAGAATTATTCCCCATGATTTGGATTGTTACCTTTCATCTAATTCCCCCCCACAACCCACCCCCATCATTCAAATTTGAATTGTCCTTCCATAACAATTTGGATTTTTTTAATATAGGCCTATGGTATTTTTGTCACCCATTACCAGTGTAATTTTTTTTGCCTCCTTTACTTTACAGTAGGCCTCCATTAGCACCTTGAATTTTAGGGTCGTAGGCTTATTAACTTTGAAAATAATTACTAAAAAATGTTTTACAGAAGGAAAATATTGTTATGGAAGGAAATCACAGTTTTTTGGGGGGCTAATAAACATTGTTTGTAGGCCTACATAAGTTACAAAAACACAGCTTTTGCCATGGCCTGAAAATAAAAAAAAAATCTCAGTTATATATAGAAATTTTAAAACTAATGATGAAGCCTAATTTTGAGGCATATTTTTTTATTACTGCATTGAAAGAAATGGCTAAACTGCATAAATTTTATGTTTAGTTTCCCTCCATTTTTTGTTTTAATGTGTTCACTGGGTGCTTGGCAAGTGGTATTGAAGTTTAGTGGAAATAGTTCAAATAAAGAAAATGTTTTTGTAATTTTCAGCTAAAAATTTATGGTAAATATTTTAGTTTAGTAGTTTTGTGCTCTATTGAAAGTCCTACAGTTAGTTGAGCCCACTTTATAACCTGTCAGAATAGTAAATAGGCTCCTATGGCTATAGTGGGCACACAAAGGATTAAAGAATACATAGGGAGAAGGAAAATTAACTCTGATTTAGTAGAAGATGAAAAAGAGGACAGCCAAAAAAAAAAAAAAAAAGGGANGAATATTTGAGAAACACCAAAAAAATAAATAAAGTAAACTCAGGCAATATGAACATGATCAGAAAAGATGACAATAGCTGAAAAAAGTAATGAAAATGTAGCTGATAGCTCCTTTAAAAAAATGTAGCCTGCAGCTTTGAGAAAGGAATGCGAGATAAAAAGTTGAAGCTATAGGAAAGTTAATAAAATATGTTACAGCAAGGAAGAGAAACCTTGTTATAAAAAGTGCCAGTCTTAAAGTGCCACAAAGACAAATAACATTTTTAGAAAGAAGAACAATCAATAAGTGATGCTATACCTGATAAAATAGTTAATGCAGTCGTGGATTTCTTTGTTCAGGATGATATTAGTTAGCAATGCCCTGAAAGAAAAGATTTCAAATCTGTTAAAACAGAACAAGAACGTGAACAGAGATATAAGAGATTACTTTTAGTAAATCTTGAAGAAGCAAACAACTCTCTTTAACAAAGATTATAATACCGCTCCTCAATTTTCAAAGTTCAAGCAGCTTCGACCTGAGCATGTGATGTCAATGACATTGAGGCACCAAGAAGTGTGTTTGTACATCACGGAAATGCTGAGATATTTCTAACCTCATTTAGTAAAATTATGCCTGATTTACCAAGTTCTTTGAATGAGGTGGTTGATTTTACACTGTGTTCTACTTAATGAAAATTAAATTTGTATTCACAGAATGTTCTCTAAATGTGGTGTTAAGAGTTTGTAACCATTTTTTGAAGAGATTTCTGAAACTAGGGAGAGTTTTGTACTATTAATGGGGTGTGGATGAAGTATAAATAGTAAAAGAAGAAATTACAATTATGCAATTTGACACCAGGAAGAAATAATGGAGTTCTCCAAGTGTTACACTTTATACAAATATTGTTTCTTATAAAAACAATGAGGATGTGTTAAAACACCTGAACTAGGTTCTGCATAATGTATGACACTATGCAACACAATAAAGATTCAGTTCATGTGTTTAGTGCTGAATTTTGAATGATCCAACACAAACTCTGATTGAAAAGCAAACATGTTAATTTGACAGATAGGGCTGCCCGTCAGTTCAAAAGCAGATTTACACTCATAAAGTTACTTTTTCATGAGAAGGAAGTAATATGGCTGTACTACAGATAGACGTTATTTTGTTAACTTCTCATGGTAAAGGCCCACTTGATGGAAATGGTTAAGAGTTCAAGAGAGGTGGGTTAAGGGTAGAGGTGCAAAAGAGAATAGTAGTGAACACTGATAGAGAATATTGGGGACATTGAGTTAGTAGAGATTTGAGGAAAATAAATTATTGGATGGTTTTACTAAATTGTGAAATCAAACCATAGGAACATATGCACTTCATGCAGATTGCAGATAAGAAAGGAGAAGACAAGTCAGATGAGAAAGAAATTCCTTCTGAGTATTCCAAAATTCTTTCAAAGTCTTTATTAACTCAGTGTCCCCCCCCCCCTTTTTAAGGTTTGCAACAGTTTTTTAACCAATTATTTTCCTTTATATTTCAAGTCAAGTGTTTAATAAATCTAGTTCAAAGTTGTAAAGTTGTATTTAGGTTTAAGGTGCAACAGAGGTAGTAGCCAAGTGTTTTTACAGTTTTTATAGAATTGAAATTTTTTTAGGTCAAAATAAATCAAATATTTCTCCAATAGCAATATATAGCTTAGTTTTCTGCATATGCTAATATCAAGAGATCTTGAATATATGTCAAGGGTGTCCTGGAATTTTGTCAAAACTTTTTAAATAAAGAGAAAAAGTTTTGACAAAATTCCAGGACACACCTTGACAGATATACAAGATCTGTTGATATTAGCATGTGCAAAAAACTAAACTCTATGTTGCTACTGGAAAAATATTTGATTTATTTTGGCCAAAAAAATGTAATGCTATAAAAACTGTAAAATTATTCGCACTCCCTTCCGCCACACCTTAACTAGGATGTGTATTAACACCTTGACTTACCATTTAAATTCAGGTTAAAATACTTTTATGCACAAGTTTAGTTAAACTGATATAATTTCTATAATATATTTGCAATTTCAATGACATAAACATCAGATTTGTATCAAGCTAAGTTATTTTTTCTCCTCCCACTTTACCTCTTTCTCCATCCACTATCGCCCCTCTCTCCTAGCACTTCCCTTCAACCTTTATTTATCTCTCTTTCTTTCCATTATCACTTTATTTTACTTACTTCACTCCCCTCCCACTTTTATTATTTCCCCCATATACTTCAGTTTATATCCCTTCCCCTTCATCTTTTTCACCCGTATTTACATTTGTTTGATTGTCTGAATCACTACTGTCGAAGGAGCTGTCACTTTCAGATGACCTATATATGTTATTATTGCTGACACCTTTAGTTAGCTCTACACTTTCACTATCATCAGAAAAATCTACATCCTCATTATCACTAGTATCTACTAAATCATTTTAATTGTCATTATCACTAGTATCTACTAAATCATTTTAATTGTAATAATCACAAAGTATCCATGTCATTTCTTCATCAATTATCCAGTTTTTAGGCCAAGAAACTTTCTGTTTAATAGTTGACGCAATTTTATAGCTTGACTGTACTAATAATTGATTAACACCTCTTTGTAAAAAAAAACTACATGAATGTTTTGGTTTAAATATAATGAATCAAACTGCAAGTTCTATTCATACCGCTACCGCCATATATGGAAGTAAAACCCAATATTCATGGGGGGGGGGGGGGGGAATGTGAAANCAAAGTGTTGGTTCTTAAAAAACATATAAGGGTAAAAAAGGAGGGGGGGGGGGGGGGGGGAAGTTAGAAAAATAAGAAATAAAGCTCCCAAGTTCTATTCATAATACTCGTGCCATCAACAGCAGTAGCACCTGCAATTCATGAAAGAAATAAGAAAGGGGGAAAAAAAGAAACGTTTGTTTGAAATATAAGGAATTACACTAGCCCTACGAATTAAAATTAATACTTCGAATAATAGTAGATTTATCACAAATGACTCGACTTAAAATAATGCTACTGGGTGGTTGATAAAGTAAATGCAATTTTTTTATATATAACTAAAATTTTTACCTAAGAAACCATAACCAAAATACTTAATTATAAAGTAGGCCTAGGCACAAATAATTTCTATGTATTTGCATTATCTATTATGTGTAGGCTAGATATTTTTTTTCTGTATGTTGTATTTTTAGTAAAATAAAATAAATTGTTTTCTACATTTGTGTGTGTATGTGTATATATACACACACACATAAATGTAGAAAACAATTATTTTATTTACATACTATTTTTTCTATTTCGTGAGAACCCTCATAAAATGCATAGCTTTGTAATGACTATACATTTGTCAAGCAAATAATACCTGAAACTTTGAGGAGGAAGGTCTGTGTTGAATTCCTTTGAAAGGCTCAATGATCACATGTTTCACAGTCCTCTGTACTTGAGCAATTAGGTTCAACTGACTGTTATTGGAAATATATGTTTCCCTTTAAAGTTATCGACTACTTTTACTCGAGTACTCAATTCTTAGAAATACTAGATTCTGCCCATCACTAGTAAACATACAAAGAGCCAGACCACAGCTGAGCTGACTAGAAGAGCACATAAACAAACCAGTAATAAACATGTCTGGGCTTGCATGTTTTGAGCAGTCCCTTTGCCAAGATAGCCCACATCCCACTCTCGCAGCCCTGCCCCACACACACAAAACTCTGTAATAAATATTCTATTATAATTTTATTAGCTTCATTTTAAGTTCACATGATCTTATCAATACAAACTGTAGAAAAATGGACATCTTGAGTTTAATTTGTCACTGTTAATGATAAAATTTTAAGTTTTGTAAGATACCATTATGATACTACCTTAAAATTTGTCCCGATTGGCTAGACCACAGTAGGGCCTACCTTTAAGAGTGAATTTTTTGAAAACAAAAAATAATTGAGGAATGGTGGATTTTTGTTAAATATACAAATATGTGGTGCTGAATATCAAATAAAAGCCCTATTCATAAGATACATATAAAATGACACCAGTTTCAGCTCTGTAGCTATTATATATGTCTAGTAAATTGCATTTAAGTTAGTGGCGACTAGCAAATTTTGGGGGTTTTAAGCAATTTTGAAAATTCAATAACTTAAAAATGGGCGGACAAAAAAATTTGGAAAGATTATTTTTAAACATCTCAAGGTACAAATATACAAAAAATTAATCAAATCGATGACATCAAATTTCCAATTTAATTTTTCATTGGTTAATTTGATATGGGATGACCCCATATTCTTTATGTTAAAAAGCTATTCCTTTTACATGTGCCTCGAATTAAATGTAGTATCATTTTTTTAGACTTTTCCTTTTCCTTCCTTTTACGTTTTTTAGTTTCTTTGGCCTTTATGTTATTCCGTTTACACATTCCTTTCTAAGTGTAATATTTATATTTTTTCATTTCCTTTTTGCTTACTTTCATGTTTTTTGGTTTCCTCTTTTAGTAAGTTGTGTTGCACGTTTCACACTCCCTTATGATGCATTCGAAGAGAATGAAACCTAGGATGGGGGAATGGGCGGTAACTATCGATTTTCTTCAAAAGGCAACAATTAACTTACCTCTTTGTACAATGGCAGCAATTTAAAGTGTGAACTGTGTTCTTATTTTCATTGTAAAAACCATATTTTGTTGGTTCCTTTAATAAGTTTATATCCACCTATCCTGCAACTTCTTCAAAATATAATACAATTGCCTCATAAAGCGAAAAGAGGTTTTCCTTATATAGACCTATTTTATAATAATATACAAGACTCAGATACGGTTTATTTAAGTGTTAGATTTAATGGATATTGATGATCAAAAAAGAATACCTTGAAATAATATTGGCTAAATTAAATAAGATCAGAATTTCCAATAAACTATAAATTCCAATGATAGAATTTTTATTACATTAATGGCCTGTTTATCACAGAATACTTATAATATTTCACTAATTTTTTGTAACGAATAATTAATGATACATAAAACTTAACGTCAAAGGGTAAACAAGCTATGTTATCAAACTATTATCCCAAATTAAGACATTATAGGACGACCTTGAAGGTTAAAATTTAAAGAGAAGGAAGGGCACAACATACACTTAAACATAAATTAAGAACAATAAGTTACAAACAAATCATAATATGAATATATTGTTCACTCACTTTTTGACAAATTTTTTGGCTTCAGAGTTTGTAATAATATAATAGTCAAAACGCAATAGTAAACGTCAAAGTTACTTTTACACTAACTCAAAATGGCGAATATATTTACCTACAATAGTAATAGTATTTATTCCTATTCTAACTCCTAACCAGAGTCTAAGATATACGGGTCTGGCTACTCTTTAGTTCCAGTGATCGGACGTTGAAACCAAATGGCGATAGTGTCGTTTAGGAATAACGCGGGCGCAATTTAAATTTTGAATAGAAGTTTGAACATCCAAATTTACATTTTACGGTTAGACAGTAATTATTTTATCCCGAATGAGATAACTCGTGAATAAAAAAAAGCTCACAACAAATAATATACACAAATTACAATTAATCATTTGCTAATCGATTTAAGATAATTTAAATTTGAAATACTGTATTATCAATCGCATGGTAATCATTTGTTTGGTAAAATTTGATCATATAAATATAGCTCTAAATTATTATTTAAAAATGTATTGATGTATAAAGGGACTAAGACATCAATCAGTCTTACCATCTAGCTCATATCAACTGAGGGGATTTTTGATTTAATCCTTATGAGTAGCATTTAGTGTAATTTGTCTGAATATGAAAATTAGAATCATTCCTTGAATAAAGGGATAAGGCAGAATGCAAGAATGAAATAAGCAAACGTGATTGGTGTTAATTAGCTATCGTAGAGTGTAGTGTACGTTCTTGCAGAATGCTCAATACTGAGTCAAATCAATATCACTTACCAATCACTTTTACTAATTTCGTTCTTGCATATAGTCTATAAAATTTCAATATAGTTTTAGTATTTAAAAAATTAGATTTAAACATAGTACTTTGGTACTTCCGTCTTTATGATGGTTCCAGTTTTGTTTTCCGCCTTCAGGTAGAAAGTTTTCAAATACTATATTATACTTAAGCGCCAAGAAAATTATTGATAGTACCTATAATCCCTAAATATAATTTAATTAAAATACTGTAATAATATTACTTGAAGCAAAATATCAATTGTTATTACCAGGCCGTACAGCCATATTAAGAGAGTTTAATACGTCAGTATATGAGCAGTTTCAGTCATCTATGAATAATTTTATATTTTTGTGGCAAGTTCCATTAAAAAACTAAACAAATAGTGTTACTTTTTTTTAAGTTATGTTGTCAAATACTTTCGGAAGCAAATAATATAATTTTAGTTTCTATCAATTCTACATATATTTGTGAGTGTATTGATACAAAAAGACTATCAATTTTTTTAATAACTAACAAAAATAAGTGAAATATTTATGGGTAAGGTTTTTGAGCATCGTCTCCTTCCTACTTTACCTTTCTAACCTTTAACTGCATATGCAAATAAATGTCTTTAGTCTGGATTTTGTTTCCAGTGAGATGCCACAATAGGCCAAGATATTATTAAATATCATTTGATTTACCGTTTACTTGCAAGTATAAATAGTAATAGAAATTTCTTAATGATTTGCTGTTTTGAGAAAATCCAGTGTTTTACTTTTATCAGTTCTAGATCACCATTCCCAATTACAATTTTTTTTTTTTGCTTTAGTATATAAATAAAGCCTAAGGTTAAGGCAGTAGAAAATTCACTGCTTTAATTTATAAATAAATATACAAGTAGTCAGCGACATAGGAGTGGTGGTAACTGATATCTAGCAGAAGTTTTTTTTATTGTAAACATTGATCAACCAATGTGAAAATAATTCAGAGAAAAATTAATCTTGTATTATAAAAAAAAAGTGCACACTTTCCTTTTGCAAAATTCTCTCATCCCTATCTGCTACAATCCACTCTCCTAAAATATATTTTGGCCAAATATATTTTCATAAAATCTATCATTAGATGTTTTAGTTATTTTTTTCTAAAGTTCTTTTGACCAGAAATCTTTCTTGAATTTTTTCTTACAGTCATGTCTCTCGAAATTTGAGGACGTATAAACGTTGACACGTCAGTTTTAAAACAATCTGAAACTTACATTTATTTTTATTTTTGACATGTGAAGCCAATGTGCAGAAATAAAATTTTAAAAATATGAACAGCTGTTGTTTTAAGACGTCATAACTATTCGCAACGATCACAACGCATTCTCATATAGTGGAAAATCGTGCAACTAAATAAATTCAAAGTCTGATCAACTTTTATATAGGGTCTTGAGTAGAGTGTCATAGGGGTGCTCCTAACTTGAAACATAACTAGCTTAACAAAATATATTTTCCCTAAATTGTGTCTAAATCTATTATTATCAAATAACAAACAGCAGAACATTTAACCAAATCACACCTTTATAGTTTTGACATTAAAACAAGTTGATTACGAAGGAAAAGATCTCAATTATATTGCCACATACAGATGTGTAACAAAAATATCACATACTGATTTAAAATTGTTTTTATAAAATAAAATCTTAATCTAAGGTAAGGTTTATTTATATTCATGCATAGTGCACAACAAACAGCAGCTAGGGTATATATACCAAATAGTGCGTAATAAAGTTAAATGTATTATTATTATTATTATTATTATTCAATGATAGCGTTTATAATCAATACAATCTGGAATAGTGTACAAAGCTTAAAGATGACTTAATTCCAACATTCCATAATTCGGGATAACTTTCAAAACATTAAATTAAAGTTATTGTTTTGGTTCTATTCCACACCACTTTAGCATTCGCCATTCCACCCAAGAGCAGCTAGTCTATTTGTTTGATTAGATAAATAACGCTAGAGACTCTCATTGATGTACTCTTTAAGCTATCACTCTACACACCCTAGTTAAATATTGCATGAAGCCTAACTAGCTCTCACATAAGTTTACCACTGGACTTAATTTAGACAGCAATAGCTATATTAAATCTAGCTGAAAACTGTCCAGTGTACTCGTACCTTAAGGGACAACAATATCAGAACTATGGGATTTGAAATCATTGGCATTAGCAGTGCCAGATTTAGGCACGGGCCACATGGGCCTAGGACCAGGGCGGAAAATTTATGGGGTTGGTATATTTTCGTAGATATATTTTTTTTATATATGCGCAGATTCGGATGAACGACACAGGAAATTTACCAATAATAAAAATTAATTTTTACACTAGAAATACATTTTGCTCGTTATTTATTGCTTAATTATTATTTGTTTCTATTTTAGTCTATTATTTTTATTTATTTTAAGTTTTTTCCTCTATTGATTGAAATATAATAAACGAAAGATGTTAACGTTGTACACAGGCTGCTAGAGACAGATATATTCCGATAGAGTGTAGTACTATCGGTTTGTCGTGCTCGTGACGGCCCGGTT
>CABFVZ010001255.1:0-121362 GCA_902151445.1 Timema monikensis
CGAAGCTAAAACTAGCGGACGATACAAAGTGTGGTGGTCATAATAACCCAAACGCTATCTTTTCTTCGAAAGTGAAGCTAACTAGCGGCAGCAACTAACTTTGCGTCGAATGGTCATAATAGCCCTGCAGGATATGTTCAAACACGTTATGATTAGAAAATATAGATTATCTACAAACATCCTGTTTCAAACCAACGTTTATTTAATTGTTTGTTTCTCTTCCTCAGTGAGCGCATGGTCTAAGCTGTTGCCTTCACAATATAATGCTTTTATCCGATTAAGGTTAGGTCGAGGATTGAATTGAGACTGTTTCACCCACATGATTTCAAATTCTCCCTCCACGCGAATTTATTACAATTCCTCTAATTATTCTACTTTCCATAATCCTTACTCACTAAATATACAAATAACCCGGACAAGTAAAATGACGTGGGGCATATTTTTAGACCCCACCGTCACACGGAACCAGACCCCCCATTCTCGGTGACCCAGAGAAGTTAAGACTCACATTCTTGTCCAGGTATACACCACTGCGGGTATACCTATTTAAATACAAAAGAGGATACCACTATAAAATGACAACAGGGCTATCAAATATACTATAAAACTTGTTTCCCCAAAATGTACAGGTAGAGCTGATCCAGAAATACGGCTACCAAGTTGAGACCCACCATGTGACGTCATCAGATGGCTACATCACCACCTTGCATCGTCTACCCCCGAGAGGTAGCTTTACCAGAAGCACTCCGGTACTGTTGCAGCATGCCTTACTGGGAAGTTCGGCTGACTGGGTCCTCATTGGACCTCGAGATGGATTAGGTACAAAATGGTGGAAAGCTAGAGTTGTAGATTGTTATCAGTCTGTGATTATTATTATCATCATCATCATCATAATTATTATTGATATTTGTATTAGTAAGACTGAAGACGCTTTACTATATTCGAAGCAGGCTGGTAGAACAATATAACCACATCTTGTGGTGCACTGTCAACTTTTCCTAGCTAATCTCTACTATCCCAACCGGGATTTAAATCAAAGTCTGCCAGAGGATTTTAAATATCCTTAAAATAAGAAAACCTAAACGTCCTCAGCCACGGCAAGTATAGAAAGTGTGATAGTACTTGGAATATTTCAGAAGATATTGTTGGAAGCTTAATGCCTCAACACTCTCAACCACGGCAGTTACAGCAGGAGTAGCTAGACTGATGAATGGCCAAGATTTGACCCAAATATAGGGTTCCCATTCATCCCGTTTTCCCCGGGACAGCTCAATATTTTGATAAAATGTTTCGTGTCCCAAATGTATTCCAAATGTCCAATTTTTTAAACAATTTTTACTAAACAAAATCAAAATAAACGTTTTTAGAGGTTATAGTTCCACACCCATAGCACCACTAATTTTAAAATAAAAGGTCTCCAGTGTGCATGGTATTTGTATTACAGTTTTAGTGCCTTTCGATCACCCGTTATTTATTGATATAGGGGTCACCGAGTCTAAGAAAATAATAATAATAATAATAATAATTATTATTATTATTATTATTATTAATGCTATTGTTCTTATCATAAACAAATTCATCTACTGACTTACAGGTCTTATAGAAACTGCATCCAAAATAAAATACAGCCCCTAGTACAATCGGTCAGGAATACACTCCGTGCTCAAATATTTAGGAAATTATACTACTAAACCAAACTTGACAGTTGACTTGACTACCGGGATTGACTGGCACGTTTGATTCCGACTTGATGTATTCAAATTAATTTAGAATTATATCTGAGAACACGTAATGTTGTTTACAGATAGTGATTTTCAATAGGCCTTTTTTTCTATTATCACGCGTGCTAGACCAAATTTTCATCAGCATTTGATATTAGAGCACTTTCCATCAATTGCAATATATATTTTTTTTACAGCAGAAGCATCTATTATACTGCTGGTTTTATTTACCAAACAACACTTTTAGCTTGCAAAAAATAACAAACATTAGAGTAACTAAGATTAAACAGAACTATATAATGCGTGTTTAATAATTAAGGAAGGAGAATGTTTATCTACAATACACAACACCCCTCTCAAACACGTGTCAACATATTAATGTTTCTCACTATGTACACGCTTATGATGGCTTGGTCCAAACAGAGCTTTAGTAAGAATGTAAGCTATCATCTCGTTCGCTGGAATGTGTTGTACTTCACTTTGATTTCTCCTCGTTCGAAAACTTCGCGTAAATAGTGATGCCGAATGACAATATGTTTGGTACGCAAGTGGTACACGGGATTATGCATGAGCTTTTCTGCTCCTTCAATGTAAAATGAACGAAGGTTGATTTTTCATCGACATTCAAAAAAACTATTTAGAGCCATGTACTCTGCTTCAGTGTTTGAAAGAGTTACGGTGGATTGTTTTCTTGCATCCCACGTCACGGTAGATCTTTCCACTTGAAAAATGTAGCCTGTGTGTTATCTCCGGTCATCATAAGATCCACCCCAGTCTGCATCCATATATCAGATCAGTTCAGCACCCAATCTCTTGTAGACTAGTCAATGGTTTCTCGTACCTTTCAGGTGTCACAGGACTACAACCCAGTGTACTTTCCCAGGGTTTCAAGTGTACTGACTCAAGGAGCTCACTGCGCACGCAATGTCAGGCCTTGTCAATACTGCGAGGGACATCAAACAACCAATGGGTTAGCATACAAAATTTCTTGAGAAAATCATATATACAGGATCTCTATAATCTAGTGCCTGACTATGAATTCTCATCTTGTTTGAATTCAATTCCAAGACAGTAGTACAGTTTTCCTAAGTCATTCATCTGGAAGTTTAAAGATAAATCATCTCTCAATCTTGTGTAAGCTTCTTTGCTGTTTGTCGTGACAATTAAATCATAGACAACCACGATCAAAGTCACACACACATTATTCATAGAGTAGACACAACTGTAACTATTTAAACGTGCGATTTTTTAAACCATTGACGGCTGACCACTTAAATCTATAGATAGACTTTTCAAGCAAATGAACTAGATGTTCCATTCCAGGAGGACTGAAACCGTCCACCTTCTCCATATAGATCTACTCATCAAGATCTCCAGTTATATAGGCCATTACAACGTCAAGCTGATACAAATTAAAGCCCAACTCTGCTGTTAGAGCAGTAATTAATTTTATTGAGCTAAGTCGAGAAACTGGTAAAAAGTTTCATAGAAGTCGATCCCAGTACGTTGAGTTTAGCACTTCGCTACCAATATAGCCTTGCGGCCTTTGTCTTTACAATCTGCTCCATACTTTGTTAGTTTTATTTTTTGGACGTGGCTTCAATGTCCAGGCCTTGCTTTGTATCAAAGCGTTAAACTCATCTTCCATCGCTTTCTGCCATTCTGATGCATATGGCCCTTTTAAGGATTCTTGTACTGACGGAATTACCACATCTTCAAAGCCCAAGCTCACACTTTCAAGATTTTGCACTACCAAATTTAATTATTTTGGTGATCTTTATGGCTCGCCAGTTTTAATCAATCTAGGTCAACCAGGCCCCCTCACATTCTTAATCACTGTGCAGTCTTGGCCTGGGTTTTCTGAAAGAAATTTACTTGAATTATTTCACTGGAAGTTATTCTCATTGACCTCAGGATCAGAACTAATGAATTTACTTTCTTGGGCTGTATCTAAATGTTCATCATCTTCTTCTTCAGATATAGTGTCTTTTGCAATGTCATCAACATAGAAGTAATCAGGTTCTAAGTTCGTAGATTCCTTTTATTCATTCAAAACTTCAAAAGTTTCGAAATTCTCTAAAAATTTAACATCTCGACTTCTCACTATTTTCTTTTTTTCTGGATCCCAAATTCGATATGCCTTTGATTCTGTGGAGTATCCTACAAAAATATCTGCTTTCGATTTTGGATCAAACTTTCTTTATTCAGAGCTTTATTCAGCATATAAGCTTTGCAAACAAAAGTCCTAATATGTCCTATTTTGGGCTTCAAATCAAACCTAATTTCATAAGGAATTTGCCCTTACAGCTGTTTTGATGGACATCTGCTTCTGATGTAAGCAATTGTGGCAATCGCTTCAGCCCAAAAACTCTTTTGTAAGCCAGACCACAACAACATGCATCGCGCCATCCCCATCAGTGTGAGATTCTTGTACTCCCTTTACAATTCCGTTCCGGGGTTTCTACTACCGTAATTTTTCTCTTCCTATACATGTGATAAGCATATCTTCTGTTAAACCTTTTCCGCGGAACTCCAGGCCGATGTCCATCCGCAAAGTTTGGATTTTCCTATCATGTATATTTTATGCTGATGCTTTGAAAGTTTCAAAAACCTTTTTCAAATAATTTGTTTTTTCAGAAAATTCACTTCTACAAGTTAGATTTATCATCGATGAAAGTTGCGAAATAAGAAGCTTCGCCGTGAGAATTTACCCTCATGGGGCTACACACGTCTGAGTGCACTAATTCAAGTTATCTTTCACTCTTTGACTCGGACCTTTTTGGAAATGGCGTAGCAACTGGCTTTTTTATGATACAAGTTTCACCAAATGAAAATTGTTTAAGCTCTTAAACTCTATTTCACTAACCATCTCTTTCTGAAGAAGTTTACAAGTCATGTTCATTTAAATGCCCATACCCAGAGCCCTGCGTTTGTGGAGATCGCGATAATTCGCGAATATTAGATATGGCATTTTTTCTTTCAGATGTTCACATTTCAGGTTACCCTGATTGCAAATATATCCTCAGAATTGTCGCGATAATTCGCGAAATCGGCATTTAAGCACGATATTCGCGATTTTAAACGATGTCCGCGATAATCGCGATTTAGTCGCGATTTTTGGCATTCGCGCTAATATTTTTGGATATTGAAAAATAAATATTTTAAGCTTGAAAATTGCATTTTTAATTTTCGGAGGTCCCTTTTTTTCGTTCATGCTTGTACTACTCCCTTCTTGTCCGACACGCTGGCGTCGCATGGCAGGGTTGTTTTCGTTCTTGGGAAAAACCAAGGTCAGGACCGCTAGCTAGCTGTTTCCATTGGAACGCTGCTATTGCTTCTCTACGTTAGCTATGAAGCGAGTCTTAGCAACATTCCAAGCACGTGGTCATCACGTGGCTTGTTGGGTAGGATCGCTAGCCATCAGTTGCCTGCATAACGGTGAATACTAATGTGTGCGCAAGCTGTGGTGTCGAGTGTCGAGAAGAGTTTGAAGGAGATTTTGGTAGAGAAGTGTTGTCGTGTTGAGTGTTATGGGTCGGAGAGGGAAGGAGGTCAGTGCGGGGTCAAGAGCCTTAGAATATAAGAACGATGGATTTTATGTGCACGACCACGATGTAATTATGTGTAGACTGTGCAACGTTAGGGTTGAGTGGTCGCGGAAAGATTCATGCGAAAAAAAAGTGGCGTCAAAAAAGCATGTTTTGCTTAAATATAAACCGTCGACATATACACTGCAAACATCTATTGTGAGTTTGTTGGGAAACCAGCAGAAGGCCAAAGAGCAGAAAAATGAATAAATAATGGACACTACTGCGATGCTGTTGAAGGTAAGCATTTTACTGAAGTTTCAAGCTTCATTAAGTCTACATTGTTAACTAGGGCTACTGATACTGAGATAGGCCCTAGACTTTTGGTTTGTAAAATAGGCTAAATATGTCCTAGTGTGAAAGAGCTTCTACATTTCTGGTTATTACTAGGCCTAGCAAGGTAGGGTGGTAGGGCCTAGGCCTAGGCCTACCAGGCGCATGGAGGCTCCCTATTAAACGTGATCTGACTGATCTCATTGGCTGCTAGTCCGGTTACCATAGCAACCTGGTTGTTAGTCGACAGCTAAATATTTAGTCGGATTTTGAGCGTAAATTTGTAGACCCTAGCTGAGATTTCAAGCATAGTAAGAACAATAGGGTAAAAACATAGTAAGAATAACAGAACACTTGTTTCTGTTGGAGCCTGGGCTTAATATATTTAACCCCCAGACATTATGCGGTGGGTCGACCACTAGGCCTACCTAGCCTACTTTAGGCGACCCCTGTATTCTGGGGGAGCCTACAGTAGGCCTAGGTTTGCTATCACGCGTGTCGAGATTTCATATTATGGGCTGACTATGCCCTAGGCCCCTACCCTTAGTGTAAACTTGTAATAATAAAGTAGTCTTGAGGTATGAAAATTGAAAGATAAATAAATAGTAGGCCCCTAAGGATACACTTGTTTTTGTTGAGTCAACAATTTATCTATTTAAGCGTCAATCATACATTCTGCACAAAGTAAGGCCACTGAAGACTTATTGAAATAATGTAGATCCTACAAATGATGCATTGTAGCCTAGAGACCCTACCTATTAAAAATAAAGGAGTAAATTACAATGTGAGTGAAAAGTTTCATTTTCTGTCTACACGCAAACATCGCCATTGAAAAAATAGACCATCCCACCGTCAAGTCATGGATGGGAAAATACGTCCGCGGTTCCGGCGACCTACCCAGCGCTAACCAACTACGGCGCGCGTATGTACCGAGGTGCGGGGAGGCAGTGAAAGCAGAGATTAAGGCCCATCTGGAGGGGAAGCCAGTTGTTATCTTTTGCGACGAGACCACCGACCGGAACGGGAACTGTGTCTTTGCCGTACTCCTGGGGACTTTAGAAGGAGGAGTCACGCAGCAACTGTACTTGGGGTCCTGCAGCTACCTGGATGCTGCCAACTTGACCAATTGTGTTAGGGCAATCCTTGACACAGTGCGCGAACTGGACATCAGTTATTCCAGTGTGTTTGGTATTTGCACAGACATGATTTTGTGCGCCAGTACTCTCCAGACGGTTTTTGGGGACCAGTTCATGCCCTTCACCTGCTGGTGCCATAAACTAAATTTAATAGGCGAAATTTGGCAGGCCAACCTACGGGACTTGAATAATGTTGTTGCCAAGCTGAAAGGCATATTCCGAAATGCCCGTAAATTGAAGAGGCAGTATAAGTTGCACCTGGAAGAAAACTTTCCCCTATTGCCCCCAAACCTCTACCCGATTCCCGTCCTTACCCGTTGGTCCAGCTGGTTTAACAGTGTGGAATACATCAGCTCGTATTTAACAGCTATACACAGCTTCCTGGAAGAGAAGAAGGACAGTCTGTCTCCACAAGGACAAAGCCTTCTTGAACTGTTAACACCCGACTTCTTAAACTCCGTTGAAGTACAGGCAGTATTTGTATGTGAGAACTGTGCGGTGATCACAAACCCCATTGTTGAACTACAGAGTAAGTCAGCTCCAAAGGCTCACCTGCTATTTGCAAGGCTGGAAGCTGTGCTTACAAAATGTGACTTGGTCAGCAAAGGCCACTTTGGAGGAAAAGTGAACTTATTGTTGGGTGCGCTCCCGTTCAAGAAGAAGGAAGATCTAGTGATTATTTTGAAGATGTGTGGATCGAAGTCGCACATGAAGTTGTCAAAATATGTCGACTCGACCGGTGCCAACAAGTTGTTTGGGGAAGTGAGGGTTTTGAAGGCCCTCAGCTATCTTTTTAATCCCTCCAATATTCTAAGTAGGAGTACGCCTAACATAGAGCAGGTCAAGATTAATTTTAAAGTACTGCCCTTTTTTGTCAACTACGATGGAGATTTGTCTTTTTTCTACATTGAAATGTGTAAAAAATTGAAAGTTTTGATGGAAGAGAGTGATGGCATCGAAAGTTTAAAAATTGAGAATGTGCTGCTAGGGCTGAAGACAGACAGTATGTTCAGTGACTTCGCAACAAAGTGTTTGCAAGCGTTGTGGCTGCCGATTTCAAATGCAGATTCAGAACGATATTTTTCTAGGTATAGTTTAGTAGTAACAGACCGCAGAACCACAATGAAAGTGGATAACATTGTTACCAGCTGCATGTTGCAGTTTGGTGATGTTGAGTAGTTATTTTGTATTTTTCTAGCCTAAATTGAGATTTAAAAATATTGTCACAATTTTTGTGAAGTAACAAGATAATTTTTGTGTAATATTTTGTCTTTGTGACTTGTACATACTTTTCCTGGACCAGCTGCCGCTAAATCTTACTTTTTTTAAAAGTTGACAGCACATTTTTTGTGAACTAGTGTTTTTTACCGTTTTGTCCAAACAAAATGTAATTTTTGGTTTTCACTTAAATATGTTTAGTTTACCTGTTTCAAACATTGTCCTGGAAGTCTAGTTTTAACCCAACAAAGTCACCTTAATCACGAAAGTTTGGTAAAAACCACTTTTTTTTAACGCTTTTGTCTTAATTCGATAATTTCGTCGCAAAAATAGGATTTTTGTAATTCACCGCTTATTAACCGCTTTTGGGAAACTAATAAACGAAATTGGGCTTTTTTATTCACCATAAAAGCAGGGCTCTGCCCATACCTCTTGTGCCACTTTCAAAGATCACTATGGTTGTCCTTTGCGCACACACTAATTATATATGTAAAGTTTATATTTGGCACATCAGGTTCAATAAAATACAAATTTTTGCGTTTCAAGGGCAAACAACGACACGTCACCGTTTTTATCGACAGTTTCAGTATTATTTGCTTTGAGCCACACGCTTCATTCTCTTTGAACAGTTTTTGAAATAGAAAATAAATTTGTCTTAAGTGTGGATACAAAAAGATGTTTTTTTAATCTAACTTTTACTAACTATCCTTTTTCTTTAAAACGTTCATCACCGAAGTTCCGATTCCCTTTATGTCAGTCGTGGTGTTGTCGACTAGCCTAACCTCCTGATTTAAGGTTGGCGTGAATTCCGAAAAACTACTCTTGTTGGGCCACATATGTGTTGTTTCTTCACTGTAAACACACCACACGTTATCGCTTTGAGTCGTCTGGGTGTGGAAAAAGCACTCTGACGATGATGACAAAGTCACAATCTCTTCTGCTACTGCATGGATTTGCTCAGATGCAATTGAAACTTACTTTTAATTAAAAATGTTTGTCTAGCAATCAGCTGCCTTTTGCCCTTATTTATAAAATAAAACTGAGAGTTTCACTTATATGTTTTCTTTGATGTTTTGAAATTTTAATTATTTTTACCTTGATTTTGATCGTGCATTGTTTTCTTCGTGAAGTTTTACTTTCAACGGCACTGTATCCGGCAGTTCACCTCTAGCTTCAATTGCACAGCAAAAATTATCGTAGTTATCTGACACACTATATGGTAACACTATGCTTAATAACTCTTCAGAGACACGAATATCCATTTCGTTTAGTTTATTAACCATGTTGAAAAAGCTTGTTAGGTGATCAACCATATTTTCTCCCTTGTGAATTTTTGCGAACAAAATCTTTTTCAGAAGATTTTATTTCCTGAAGGGCCCCTTCGACTGATAAAATAGTTTTAGATGTTGCCATACCTCATGTGAGTGTGTGTGTGTGTATGCATGTATGTATGTATATATGTATGTATGTATGTATGTATGTATGTATGTATGTATGTATGTGTGTGTGTATGTATGTATGTATGTATGTATGTATGTATGTATTATGTATGTATGTATGTATGTATGTATGTATGTATGTATGTGTGTATGTATGTATTTATTTACTATTGTTATTTTTTTATTATTATTATTATTATTATCATTATGAATGTCTTTCGATATACCAGCAACAATATTTATATTTATGCTTATTGGAACGGCAGTTTCCACAAAATAATATATATAGGTGAAATTAATTAAAATAAAATGTTTTAAAAATTAATATTGTCAAATATAAAATTATTTGTTGTTTGACTAGGTGTGTTATTTCTATTTCTATAAATATTTTAGCATAACCAATAAATTAATTTGTTAAATTGAACTTAATAATTATTATTGGGGTTGTTTGTACAAAACAAAAGAGCAAACTTACACACGCTGAATAAGTAATGTTATAGTAACTTTTTCAGGCTAAAACCTGGTTGACAATAGTTATGACGCGTAGTTAGGAAACAAAAAAAATATATAGGCAGAATAATTACAGTTATAATTGTAACTTGTTCAGGCTACAACCTGGTTGACGCTGGCTATGATGTGTGGCTGGGAAACAACAGAGGAAACTCGTACTCAAGGAAACATGTTAATCTGACCACGAGCAACAAAAAGTACTGGGATTTCAGGTAATTTGCATCAGTAGATATCACTTCTCATTTCCTAGGGTATTACTTATTCTGGTGTCCATACTATCTAAGGCATCTGACTAGAAATATGCTATAAAAAGAAAGTTGAGGTTCAAATCTCGTATACAAAACATGAGATCTATTCAGCTCCTTTATTTGATTACCTGAGCTTGTAATGTCAGTTTTATTGCATGGATTTCTGGAGTATTTAAATGTAGGTTGTGTTTATTTAATTATACTGTGACAGTACTGTTGTAGATTTACTTCCGTGCACGTGCAGCAGGCGACGGGTCAAAAACATTCAGTTTGCTTGTTTCCAGCCCTCGCAATAATTCAAGGTCAAACCTTGCAGTGTAGGCTTGAGATAGATCTTGTAAATTTTAGTGATTTTTTTTTTCTATAAAAGTAGCTTTGCCTGTGTTCGCAAGAGCTCATCAGCTCTGGGTCACAAATTTAGATTAAAGCCAGATAATTGGTATTGTTTTCTTCTTTTCTGGCACATAGTTGTTGACTGTAGATTACGGCTAAGGCATGTGAAGAAACGCGTGTGCTAATATGGCAATTTCTTTATTATATATACCTATTCGAGCTGAAGTGAATATAACTTTCAAACAAATACTTTTTCAACTATTAAATAAAACATGAATTCTGTAATTTATAAATAAAATAATATGAAAATGACATGTATAAAATGATTATAATATATAAAATGTTTAAATCACAATAACAGGTTTGTGTTATGATTACCATAGCGCGACACGCTTAGAGGCTAGATTATGGTGTCAGATCTTAGATACTAGTTTCAAAAATATGTTTTCTCTCTATTCATTTTTATCATATGTAACTTAAAGTTTTTTCTTTATTTATCCATATCTACTTTTTACTGCAGTTTGTAATAATCTTTGATTGCCTTTATCCAACATAAATTGTTTTTATATGTCCTCAGAAAGTTCAGTCAGTGGTTCTATCTACAATAAAGCTTGTGAAGAGCACTTATACTTCCAAATGTGTCTTAACATAAAGAGGACTAGCGCATTTCCGGTTAAAACTATTCGGTATAAAAGTAGCTCTTAATGATCCCAGAAGATAAAAATCTCCTAATCTATTGAAACATAAAAGGGATCGTAGATTTTTTGTGGTAGTATTAGCCAGGGGTTCAATTCAAAGAGATTATAAAGACTTGAGTAATTGAGTTTGATAAGACAATTTATAATCCAATTAATATTTTATTATATTAAAGACTAGCAGGGGCGACTCGTCCCTAAGGCATGGAGGCGCGCGCCCCCCAACCCCACGAATCCCCAGTTCCTTTTAAAGTTATTATTCGCACTCGCACGACAATTTTATCTTGCCATAATAGTTCCAAGAAAAATATGTTTTTGGTTTAAGTAATAACAGGCGATGTTTTTAAAATGGCATGCGGTCGGGCGCGAGGTGGTCAGCGTCTGACATTGGAAAACCAAACCTTCCCTCCCCTTAACCCGCTGTCCTCCAGCTAGAGCTAGCTAGCATTGCTTATTCTTCTTTTGAAGGCGCACTCCCTTACGCGCCCTAAGGTTGAAAGCTTGTGAAATGTGTATAGCGTGAAGCAGCAACAGTTGTTGTCAGTCATCCTGCGTGCTCCTGCATCTTGAGGATGTGTGTGGCTTATGCGTTTATAATAATATTATGTAGGGTTATTTTAGGATAATGTTTATTTGATTTATATGTTTTAATACTTTTTGTAACTATGCTTAATATGAATAAGGCGCTTAAGACAACGAATATTGCAAGATTAACTCTTGATCAAAAAATAGAATTGAAATCATTAGGTAGGCCATGTCCTGAATATTGTATGGACCAAAGTGAAAACATACATACCTATATATTTATGCACATTATACAGCTGCAGAGTTTCTACAACACATCCACGTTCTTTGGGGTAAGTTTTTTTTTATCTTTGCATGTTGTTTGTGATATTAATTTTTGAGTTTAACTAAATGAATATTTAGCAAAACATATTCCAAAATTTGTGTCTTCTTTTAAATATATTATTTAGAAATAATTTATGAATTAAACAGGCTGCACCCTCCAACTTCTAAAGTGATGAGCCGCCACTGAAGACTAGGTTAATGCATTTGAACATACAATTTTATAGATAGCATTGTCCTGTCGCGCATTGTGAGTTTTTATAGCCTATTTATTAATTTAATGTGTAATCAAATTAGATGTGAGAACAAAACCCATCTGTTGAACCATTTTCTTAACACATAATATTTATCTAACTTAATGTTTAACCAAGACGTTTGTTTATATAAAGAGCACAACCTACGCATAGTGGATATTTGATATTTTAGGTACTCATCTAGTATGTATGTGTTCCCCAAACGTACCAATCCAAAATATCATTTAACCACTAGACTCTCAAATTATCCCCAGCATGCACGAGATGGGAGTGCATGACACGCCAGCTGTCATAGACTACATCCTTAGCAGGGCCCTCAGCACAGAGCTTTATTATATCGGCCATTCACTGGGGGCATCTCTCTTCTTTATCATGACCTCCGAGAAACCAGAGTACAACAGCAAGGTTCGAGCTATGATCGGATTAGCTCCAGGAGCCTTCCTCGGAAACGCTCGGAGTCCAATAGTAGTACCTTGGTTCAAGGCTCTTGCAAAGCTTCAGGTATGCATTTCGCAAGAGGTCAGTCTATTTCAATGAATTTTTTTAAACCCACATCAGTAAGCACCCTTTATCTACCCTCTATGATAGAAAACTTACCATGCATATTTTCACGTATAGCTTATAATATAGGAAGGACTATTGTACATACAAGCCGTAAAGGTAACACTGCTTTATTATAGGGTAAATAGCGTGTATGTTGACAAATTCGTCACTCTCAACTGGGTAAATGATAATGAAGAGATTAATGTTCGACTCCAAGATGAGTTTATTCAGTTTATTTAATAGTATATATAATTCCCAGGTCTCAACTCACCAATCAATCAGAGGGGCCCTTTCATTTGGGTGCAGATGTTTCTAGTAGGCTCATTTCATAGCCACATGTAATACCCTACCAGTCAATAGCTACTCGCTCCTGGGAATATGGGTTGGCTCCCATCCCACGCCACTCCTCCAGCCATACCCCCTTATCCCCCTCTTTCCCCCTCTATTCCCAATACTCCCTATCGCCTGGTATTCCCTTATTTCTGAGCTAATCCCTTATCTCTTTCACATCCGCCTCTCTATTTCATATCCCCCTCTCACTTTAGTATATCCCACTCTCTCTCTCTTTCCTCTTTATACCCTTCTTCATACGACTCTCCTTACCAAAACAATACTTAAAGTTTTATTACAAGAATGAAATAAATAAATAAGAATTATGGTAATTGTAGTTACGGATCATAGGGACCAAGATTAAATAAATAGTATACTTGTTTAAAAGTGTATAGTATTCAGATTAACTCATACAGCGAGGGTGGTCACATCTCCCGTACACAGACAATGCAGGTATATATACACTGTCCTTCACTATCATACGCCATTTACAAATAATAAAATATGATGGTTAAGTCTTTATCTAACTTAAGACGTGGTGCTAAAAATAAACACTCTAGGATGAGTAATTAATCAAGATGACCCGATACTTCCTTGTTCAGCTAGTGTGTGTTATTGGTAGGTACAGTCAAAGAAAGAAGTTTCAGGAAATAGACATAACAAATTTACATTTGCATTGATCAATTTAGTGTTAGAAATAAAATAAAAGAGTAGAGTTAGTTTAATAAAACAAACAAAATTGAAATAACGACATTATGTACTATAAAAGGATATAAAATAGAAGTATCGGGGTATAAAACGAAAAGTACTTCTATAAGATTAAAAATTATGTAAATTTACAATTATTAAATATCTTATAGACTAGAAACTATATTTATTTAAGATCTTGTAACTACTTCATTGCATACATTTCATATACATGTTTAGCTAGAATAAATTTAATACCTATGCTTTAACTACTTTACCTTAAAATAAGTACGCAAAATGGATAAAATAGCAAGTTTGACTGCTTATTACTCGATAACTGTAATGATTTGAGATAATTGAATCAATATTTATAGCTTATATTTGTACACTTATTAAAATAATGCAATAAAATTTTGATGGTCGAATGACCTTAACAGTTAAATGAAAAAGGGAAGTTGCAAGTATCTGTATTCAAGCAAGTTTATTTACTTACTTGAGTCCGTCTCCATAGATATAGCTCGTAGCCTAACCTTTAACTTTATTCATCATGCTGGAAAATAGCTATATTTAAAGTGTTAATAGGTTTAATGGTAGTAATTATCAGTAGCAAAATTTCCAGTTGGCCTGCACTTTACGTGCCGAAGGGATTCTCAAAATTACAAATGGCTAGGAAGTCATGCTTTCTGAAAATACGGACAAGGCAATCGAACTATGGCAGCAAAGAGATTCCTTAATTAATTTACCCTTACAATTGCCATGGAATTCAGTCAGATTGCCTTGATTAAAAATTATAAATCGTTCTACAAATTTTAAGAAGACTAAATTATATTTACGAGCAGGGATAAGAAACATGTAAATTATAGTAGGTATATGAACGTTTGTATCAATAGCATGGGACTCAGCCGACTTAGTGGCTCAACAAATCGGCAAAGTGGAACCTCTCACCTTACAAATAAAAGAAGTTGGAGATTCAGTCATTGACCTGGCTACCATGACTAAGATTTTGATTGGTCTATCTCTGCATTTGAGTTGATATAAATAAAAAAATAGCACAACTATTAACGAATAAAGAGATAAAATAGAGTGTTAGATTTAATTTTGCATGTCTTCAAAAACTGTGCATTCAGCTCAAGGAGACGTTTTTGTTTGAACTTTAGGGTGTATCGGAATAAGTATTAGAAATTTACAGAGCTTGTAGATAGCTGAAATGGAACACTCTTAGTTAGGAAACTCATATTTGCAAATACCCTCTTATGCCGTAAAATGGCAACGGTAGTGAGCAGGGGAGGTGTTTGACCAATCAGTGTAAAAGCATATGCTCACATATCATATTTTCATACAGGTTATTGAAGATCTCTGGGTTTTTCTAGGTGTTGTCAAAGTCTGCGACAATTCTGGCTTCAAGTTGGACTCTTTATTATCCACCGGAGTTTCATACACTAGTGTTTTTTCGTGGTCCCAAAGATAGAAGGCAAAGTTGTTAATTTAGATGAGGAGAGTGGCCTTGCAATGGGACATTACCGGCCAATCCACCGATCTCCAAAAGCAGTGGCTGTGTGTTCATGCACGCAGGGGCCGTAGTGAGCTGGTGCTCTATCACACTGGATCCACATAAAAGATTGAATAGCCAGACTCACCTCCTCCAACAGGCCAGGGAAATGCTCTGCAGGAACTTGAAATAAATTGCAGAATTGAGGTGAAGTGCGGCTATATTAGACTGTCATTAATTATTCCAGCCCAGACATTGACAAGTTAATAATCTGTGCTGATGGCTAGTTGGGTACGTCGTGTGCCTGTTTTCTTCAGCTCATTCGTGAGAACTATGAGTATTGAATAAGCCATCCCTGGGGAAGCAGTGCTCATCTGCAAACAGAAGGTGTTGTAGGAAGTGGAGCTCTTGAGCACACTGCTGCAAAAGCCATCGGCAGAAATCCACACGTGTAGGAAAGTTGACTGGATGTAATGCCTGCACATCCTGTAAATTTTAGGTCGTAGCGGCTGAGAAGTTGTTCGTGAGGATCCTCCCCAAAACGCTGATGATTGACATGAATGGCGTGTGCTGCCACCAGCTGCCCCATATATTAGATGCATGTTTGCCAGCTTTACGAACGTGTAGGCTGGTATGATGGCTGTCACAGTGATACTCTGCGGGGGAGTGTGCATACAGCTTACATCTCCAGGTGAAACGTCAATCATCATATTTTACAATGATCAGTTGCCTACTTCTCCTGCTCAATACCATCACTGATTTTCGGCAAATCGGACGTGAATTTCCTAATTAAAGTATCTCCATTTTGGCTCATCTACTACACATGTAAATTTGAAAGACTTATTTCGATGTACACTATATAGGAGTAATGACAGACTATCGTCAATTTGGCGTCACGTTTGATTTATTAAGAGGCCAGCCTGACGAAGGGGGAAGTTTAAGAAATCCTCTTATCTTCTGTATCTAAGACACTGGATCTCATGATGAAGTAAACAAAAGTAACCAAGCTGCAAGAAAATGTACCTGTTTGTTATAACTTCCAACGCAAAGGCCACCTCACCCGTGACTGCCAGAGTAAGAACAAAAATTTGCCTGTTTCTGACAAAGGTTAGAATAACCAGTAACATTTTTCTGCCTTTATTGGCGAGGAAGCAAATTCATTTTTTACTTTTATGATGAGAATACTTGGACCAAGGATAGATAATGGGGCTTCCAGCCATATTACAAGTTTTAAGAGGTTGGTGATGGTTCTTTTGTGCGACTTGGTGACAACCATAAGCTTTCTGTCAAAGAGAATGGAAATGTGATAATTTGGTAGCTGCACAGGGGACAGCAGTATGGCTCAGTCATTAGAGGCGTCCTGAAAAATAATCTTGTAGCTGATGGAAATATCACAATTTTAAGAATAAAAATTGTTAAATTGGACAACTTTGTTTAAGTTTTTGAAAAAATAAAGGTTGGTCTCGTGTGGTGAATGCCAAGCCTAGAACCTTAAACAATTATTTTTCAGACTACATCCTCAAACTAAGAAAATTCTGTTACTCAGTCTAGTTTGAAGCTACGGCATGAAACGCCTAGACCCCATCAATTCCAGTTTTTTGAAGGAGTTAGTTAGTATCTAAAGGCTTAGCTGAAGGTATCTACCTGAGTGATACAGACAATTTCTTTTGCCCTGGATGTGCATATGAAAAGAACCACAAGCTTCCGTTCAATAGTTTAACCCACCAGAAGATGAAGGTCAGTTGGTTAATATGGTGTTATCTTGGTGCCATGCCAGTTGAGTTTGTAGGATTAGCAAAGTACTTTATTATTTTCAAAGATGACTACACTTACTATAGAGTCACATCCTTCACTAAAATTAAAAGTGCTTTAAATATGTTTGTCATATTATAGAAACAAAGTACAAGCGAAGTGTCCAAATCTACAATACAAACAACGGTACAGAATACGTCAATGAGGAGTTATATGAATGTATTGACTCAAACTGTATCATTGTTGAGAGAACAGTACTATACATATCCGAACAACATTCTCGCTCAGAGGGAGATATGCACACGGTGGTAAAGAGCGCTCGGGTGATGCTGTGCAGCAGTGACCTCCTTCAAGAGCTTTGTTCAGAAGCTGTAAGTTGTGCATACATATTAAACCAAACATCTACAAAGTAAGCACATAGAGTCCGTTCACCGTAGGAATTGTTTTCTGAAAGCCCTTTTTCCCCATCAGAAATCTATTATATAGTAGGATATTGGTAGGAAAAAAGACCTTTCAGAGAGTAATTCCTACCGTGAATGCCGTATACGTATACACTCCTGGAGCTCTGTACGGCCAAAAATCCTTAGTTTTCGCATGTGAGGACATTTGGGTGTGAAGCTTACATGTTTGTGTAAAATGGAGGAAAGAAGTTGGGTAAAAAGTCCAAGAAGATGACACTTGTTGGATATGACGAAAACTCTATCCACTAAAAGCTGTACAATCTTGACACTAAAATATTAAAATATCAATAAATGTTTTCTTCAATGAAGGAAGACAATGTCTTGAAAATCTGGTCTACAACGTACCCTTGCAAATCGACTGTGATCTTCAATAAGAAGCTGCAACCGAAAGCAAAGAAGATGATGGGACTAAAAGCGACATCTCCGAAGCCTGAGCCGTGAAAATTGCAGGACAAATTTACTTATGTAAATGTGTGTTTAAGCATGTTACAGGCATTAAATAATGTATTTTAGAGATAAGTGCAGCATCTCCATCTGAATTAAGGATGGATCGATTTTTTCACACAATTTTAGTATTTATCTTAACTTTGAAAGGATTACAGTCATTAATACCTCAGTCTTATGATACTATTAAATTCAAAGGAATGTTTTATAGTGTATTCCTGACGTTAATGTGTGCGTGTTTAGGGCGAGCCGTCATCGATGGCTGTGCTTATAAATTTTTTGTTATCTGGTAAGCGGGCTGCATTCATTAAGACAAAGCTTGTACTCTTGACAATAAAGAGAGATATAGTGTGTGTGTGTGTGTTTGTGAATCCACGCGCACCGTACAGGGAATTAGAGAATGGAAGACCAGCTGTATTTCATATTGGCTGGTGGGGTAGGATAAATATTTATTAAATGGAGGCCAACCCTTGGTCGATGGCACATGCACAAGCTGGGGGTAGTATATGCGCCTATGTAACTGTTCTATTCAAAATAATAATTGCCTCAAAATAAAAGCGACCCTTTGATTGGTTGGAACATTAGAAGTATATATAATATTAATGGATTTTCAATACCTTTCCCTCACTCAAATGGGTCTTCACTCCTGCCCCATTAGTGTATATATATGTATAGTAAAAGGTGGCACACATTAAAAACCACTTTATTTTTGACAACAACAAAAGAAAAATACCTTAAATAATTTAGGTTTGTTATTATCTTGAATACAGAGCTTATTAATGGGGTCTGAAGTGCATCATTAAGGCTTAACAAATCAATAAATTTCTTTTCGGTTAGTAATGAGCTAAAGCTAAATGGGCTGTAGCTGAATAACAACGTATGAAAAATAGCCAAACTTTTCAATAATTTAACATCGTATTTTGAAGAAGATAATAAGTAATAGCATTTTCTACTAATTACTAACTCTTTTTTAAATCATTAAATCTTATTTTGACATTCATATTATTTTTATCATTTATTTGTCTTAAATAATAAATTGTTATGTTTTATATAATGCTAAAATTAAAAATGTTAACAAAAAATCCAAGAATATATGTTTCGAATTTTATCCGTGATTAGTAGAGTAATGGGAGTTCAGCAAGCTACCTCTAAATGTTTGACGATTATAATCTGTTTGCAGGAATTGATCAAAATACCACGGGAAGTTATGCCCCGAAGCAGACAAATGACCAATATAGGTATCACTCTTTGCAGAGATGGAGCCTTGACTCAATATGTATGTCTGCATTTGATGTCACTAGTCGGTGGGTTCAACGGCTTCTCTGTTAACACGGTCAGATAAACTTCCTTACTCTTTCAATTCATATCTTAATTTATTCATTAAAAAAGTTATTACTTATAATCACATAATAATTGGTTTAATTTGAACTTTAAATTATGTATTCTATAAATGATTGCCATATTACTGTACCAAAAATAAAATTAATATTTTGAGTCTAAAATAAGCTTTTAGATAAATCATAGTAGTTATTTTCTTATTTATTTGTAGACATCACTACCGGTAAATTTAGGCCACTTCCCTAATGGAGCATCTCAGAAAACAGTGGCCCACATTGGACAAACAGTCATGTCAGGTATGGCACTTTTTGTAATTTAGTGTTTTATATTAATTAACAATTATCTTTAAATATATTGTATAATAGAGATACTTTTTTATAACTATATTAGCCCAATGGAGGCTCGTACCCTTAATACTATTATGTACACAAAGGTCACTATCGATTTATACAACTTAATTTAAAATTACTGAACAATGTAGACCAACTACATTGCTTCACCAATTGTAGTACCTAAGATTAAATCAACACATTCAAAAGTTCACATCAAGGAATGTGCACATTCTCCATATTAAATTTCCCATTAAAGCAACGCCATTTTGATTTGGCTTGCGTGTTGAAACAAACGGCCCGGCCAGACCAAGTTCGCGAACCATTAACGAACAACTGACGATCTCCGTGCCTGCTAGAGACCACGAGTAGTTCGTGTTTAGTTTTTGTATTTCATTGAAGTTCGCTACACGAGCGGTAACATCAAATAAATTGTTAGCGAGCAGGTGGAAAACAGCACTTGCAGTGTAGAAATTTTTATTAATCAGGAGTTTTGTGACTTTTAAGTTGAAACCTTTTCATACTTCTGTTAGCATAATGGAATGGAGTGAAGAATATAAATTGTAAATTTAATTGAACAATATCATTTGTATCCGAATCTATGGAGTCATTTTTACTTTCGCGATCAATTTTAAAATCATGAAACTCGCACAAGCAATTATATATAACATTTTATTCCTCATTCGATGAGATCCAAATTTTGTGAACTGCAGACGAACTGCTCTCAAAATACATGGCGAGCATGACTTTACTATTCAAAACATCTGGTGTGTACGTTGAGCTCACGAACTATTCGGGAACAGTTGATTTTGGTCTGTACGCACCTTAAGAGCAAACTAATTGTATCCAAGACTGACCTTGTTGCCAAATTGTGCACAGTATTGTTTCTTGGGAGTCTATATGCCAAACATTAGGCCACCATCAAAATAGAAGAATGTAACTTTTCATGGTATTGCATTATATGGCGGTACCGAGAGCATTCCTAATCATTTAATCGTACTGAACATCTTTTTAATAAAACTATTGTGTTATCAGGTGCACTGTTTGTAAATTGTATTAACATATATAGGTGTTTGACTCTATAGGGAGATTTTCTCAGTTTGACTACGGACGGAATATGAACTTGAAAAAATATGGAAGAGCCACTTCTCCTGACTACGATCTTGAGGCCATCACAGCACCTGTGGCGCTGTACTACGGAGACAACGACCTTCTAGTTACTCCACATGTAGGTTTCACACCCCTTCACATCACAGCACGCATCATACGTCATGATTCATATATTATTAAGAAAGCAATTTTTGCCCAGGCTTTTTTTTATGCCTTAGTCTTGTTAAAGATAATGCTGCAATTTATAATTTAAATAATAGATCCGGAAGGTCATATTTAGAAATTGGAACCTCCACAATAGGAATAAATATATTTTTCTATTATATTATATTTAGTCTCCAGTTAAAACGAACACATAATTTAGTATTACTTACAACTTTGAAAGGTAAACCACATAAGACAACAGATTAAACTTTAAAAAAAATCCTGATTTTTTGAATGAAAATGTATGAATGTTAGGTCTACACATGTATAATGGTTTGTTTTCAGGACATAGCTCGATTGTTCTCGGCCTTGAAGAATTCTCGAGATCGGACCATGAAGAAGTTCTACACGTACAGCCACTTTGACTTCTTGTGGGGTGTGAACGTGAAGAGTGTAGTGTACGATTATATCCTATCTGTCATCAATACCTACATGTAGTGACGATCACTAAAAAATCTGGCTGTTATATGGACAACAATGCAAGTCCAGTTGCAACATCCTTCTAAATCAGAGGTGACCACCGTCTGTTTATACGAGCGATAATAATATTAGTTATTGGTGTCAAGGGCCGCTTGTGTTTTGTGTAGCCAATATTTATACATATGACCTGGAATAATAAACACGGGTTATTTCAAGATTGTAGCTATATTTATTTGTTCTTTTCATTGTAAAAGCAATTTTGTATTAGTTCCTTTTGTGTGTTTCTATCAACCGTTCGTGTACCCTCTTCCAAATATAATACAGTTATATTTAGTTCAAATTTTCTTTGTAAAAACATTTTAGAGATAAAACTATACAAAATACAAGATATTCAAAATGGTATTTTAAATACATTTTTTTTAGAAAAATATCGTGTTACTAAAATCTCATACTAGTTAAAGAGAACACTGTGGGTGCTCATATGAGGTAATACGTTCATTAAAATCAACGTCAACGATTTTTATGATATTTTTAACAAGTCCTAAAGTTGGTAATCAGTGAATCGGTATATTTGCGACGATTTCACTGCCTTCATAAAGGAAAAAGTTCATTCACACGAGTGCTTGATTCCAAACATGGATGCAATTCTCCTGCTAAATGCATTCAGTCTAGGATATTTTTCTCTTGGTAACAGTTTCCAAAAGTCAATGCCCATCTTTTGCCTAGACTGAAAAAATGGGTCACTTTGCATAATTATTACATAGTTATAATTATAAAGGGATTTAACTCAAGTTTCTTGTTTTATGTTTGCTACTTCAAGAAAAAACTATGACACTAATCATCAGCTATAAAATAATATGTTCAACTATACATTCAAAGCTTCCAGATATTAGCATATTGTGTTATGGAACATGAACTGCCTACCAAGTGGACCTTATCTCTTACCAAAATCTTGAAAATCGAAGTTTGGTTCAGTGTCATGAGCTAGTATTCAAACAGTGGCAAAAATAACAAAACTACCCCAGGCGTTTGAATCTAATTTTTATGCTTATTTATATATTTCAATAAATTTATCGAACACAATCTGTTGTTGTTTTTCTAAATTTAATATATTTGACATAAAAAGTAAAAATACTTACTATTTGCACAGTATTCAAAATAAAATGTTAATTAAAATGTATAACACACAATTATTTGAAAATCTGTGTTAACCGAAATTGAATATCTTTAAAACGTGATAGAACCAACGTGGTTGATAGTATTTGTAACATGGAGTAAATCCATCACTAGACAAACGCTGTACAACCATTTTGTGTTGGAATGGCACATCTGGACAATACATTTTGTTAACAAGTGAAATATAAAATCTCTCATTTATGTTTTCATGATTAGGTGCAAAATAGATCTATAATATTTTTAACAAAGGATTTAAATTCCCTTATTCTCAATAAATTTATTTCCTTGACTAATACCTGCATGTAGCTAACATACCTTTAGGCCCAACTAATAAAGTGGTTTCATTTAAGATAATTTAGTTTCATTAATTGTAACATTTTATAAAAAGTATTTCTTTGGTAATGACATAATATTAAAATTTGAATAAAAAACTTTGTTGTGAGTTCATCATATTAATCAGGAATTTTAATAATCATAACGAATAATTACTCATAATAAAAAATGTTGAAAAATGTTATGGTGCTTTCAGAGGGGAGCACAGGGTGGATAAATGTTTAGGGGGGCTATAGAACATTTATTTAATTACGTAAATTTTCCAGGTTCTACAGACTGTACCATCGTTCCTCGGTACAAAGAAATAAACTTCATAAACAACAGCAAAGTAATTACCAATGCACCCTGCCGTCCTAGTTGACCAGCGACGTGGCACGCCCAACACTGTCGGCCCCAACCAACATGTCAACACTCTGAGCTGTAAATTGAGCGACTGCGCTCCCAAGACCCACCGCCAGAAGGCGCTAGCATTGACGGAACCTTGGAGACGGTTACACAGGGATGGATTTGTTTCGAGAATCTTCTGGGCTGCTTCTCTGAATGTTCTAGGCCCATCCAGCGCGTGTCTTACACCAACGTGATTCCTTGTCTTTAAGCCAAGTGAAGACCAATCTAGGAAATTGTTCTGTTTGGACTAAGTGTGTAGCGTCCGAGCTACGGGACTTTGTTATAATGTAAGCAAAATTTCTTTTCAGCTTAAATAATTTGACTTCTATTTAATTTTTTAAATTTATATATTTCTTTCAAAACTCCTTTTGGACATATTATTCTAACTTTTTGATCATATTTAAATGTTTATTTCAAGTACCAGATATTTCGTTGGAAAATTTAAAGGATAGGCTACTAAATATTTTTCCAAGGGCCCTAAAGTGTAAATATACATCTAAACATTCATGCATAAGATATTTTCTTGTTTGGTAACTTTGAAATATTTTGCCAAAGACTATAAAGAGGAAATATACTTTTAAACATTCATGCATCAACTATTTTCTTGATTGTCCACTTTGAAGGAAAAGTTATAAAGACTTGTCAAAGACTTTAATGTGGAGATAGTCTTCGGTATGAACCTTGTTAGATTATAAGAATCGTCTAGATTGAACCAAATAAAAACTTGGCTAATTTTTTTGAAATAAATTCAGTAGGTCATATATAGAGAGTTGGGATATTATGACAGTTTAACGTCCGTTTGTTATTAGTAGATTAGGTTTTGAAATAATATTTTTGTTTGAGTAAAGTTTCCGTAAATTATGAAAACTTTCCTTAGTTCGCGTACGTTTTAGATTAGTTGAGGAACATAAATATATATATATATATTTGGAAGTATCATGGACATATAGGTTTATTTATGGATAATTTTCGATGTTGGTCTAGAGTTTTTGATAACCAAATGTTTCTTCGAAATTATTAGAATTTGATATCTTGATTATTACTATCCTTTATTGTTGTTTACCCCTTGGTAGCTAATTTAATTTTACTTAATATTTCCTTAGTGAATTCAGAAGGCAGTTAGTTTTCACAATTCAGGTTAGTAAGTGAATTTAATCATCATGTTCTAAGGAAGTGTCATTTAACCACATAGAAAAATTCCCATGTAAAAGAGTTTTTAAGTATTATTTAAGCCTATGTTAAAATTATATTAATTTTGTACCCATATTTAATACCTATTAATGTCTAAATAAAGTACTGACACATTAAATCGCAGCCGTGTAATTTTTGAAATAATGATAGTACTAAAAAATACTATATCCTAAATGTCTGAATAACAAATATACAAATTAAAGTTATTAAAATAATAGTTCATTTATCAGAGGTTTCCACCCTTGGGGCTACAGCATGGTTCAGGTGGGATCCCAATGCTTGTTGAGACTATAGTTCTATGTTTAATTTTTAATTGATATAATGCTTATAGGAAGGTGAAACATTTGTAGCGTTGGACTGCATAAGGAAACATAAATAAATCCTAAACTTACCCCATTTGTATGACGGCCGGAACAACACGGAACACTAACGCGAGTGAATATCAGACACGCCTTCTCGGAACCGCGACGAAAATAAGACTGGTCTTCAGTGTTGTGATGTAATTGTGCCAAAGACCTTGAGTAGCAAAGAATTTGTACCGCGAAGATAACCTACTCGCCCTATCCTAGGATGGTCAGGAAAATGTAAAGAACTTTGTAGAAGCTATGTTGTCATGCGCATATTTTGTTCCCGAATGTTCCAGCTCTTTCTCCCCCACCCCCTTTCCCATCATCCAATGTATCTGGGTTGTATTGTATATATAGTGGCGGCTGGGCAATCAGTCGTCACTCTAGGACTAAATCGTATTTGGAGAAGGAGAAGCTCTGGCTTCGATTATATTAAAATAAATGTAAGATCTAAATTCTTTTTCGGCGTCTTTAACTTTTCTTTTATCTAAATTAATTTTCGAAAGTCATTTTTGGCATTTTCTAAAAACTTTAAAATATGAAACATAAATATAATAGTTGTAAATTTCGTGCTTGCCGTTTTTATGTTAATTAGTCGCAGGATCAAGGCGTTTATATCGCTAGTCGATATGTATTTTGTTCCTGAGTAATGATCGATTATAAACCTTTGGGTGTTATCGATATTTTGTCTTTGAATATATTATCGATCTTGAAAGTTGGTACTATTCTGATATTTGTTTTCTTTTTGTTGGGTAAAACTTAAAACATTATCGTGGGTACATTAACCTTATTTAACGTAAATAAACGATCTGTTTATCAAACAACGTCCCAATAGTAACTTAGAACCATTTATTATTTTTACCAAATATTGTGGAATTGCATTAAGTATTGTAAATAATTGGATAGAATTAGGGTAAATATTATATGGCTTGTTTAAGCGTTTATTGGTTTATATTCTGGGTGTTTGTTGGAAATACACTCTTGGTAATTAACTATTTAAGGATAACTTAGTTGATGATAAGCTTCCTCTAGTAACTCAATTAACTCAAGTTAAATGATTGATGTTTTCTATTATGTAAATTTTTTAATTTTGTTAAGAGTACTCGAACATTTTGATAACATCTCAGATATTTTGTGAATATCATTTTTATCATATTTTGTATATATTTTCTCACAATATTGAATGTTGGTCAAATAAATACCAACTTGAGACAATTCTGCTCTAATTCATAATAGTGTCCCACCATACCCTAGGTATATTTTTAGTTATGTTATATGTTAGTTCTCTTATGGTAAACTTAATTCTGCGGTAATTTTCCTTTTTAACTAACTCTTGAGATAGACCGTTCCTATATTTTATTCTGCAACTGGTGGGAGTTTCGAGGTCTGGTTCTCTAATGTTTGGCCTAAAATATTCAAAGCTCAGAACTCCAAGCACTCGCTCCTATTGTCCTTTTTTTTTACCCTATTAGATTTTGTTGTTTTTTGTACCTCCTGCTTTTCCTATATTTAGTTAAGGATGGTTCATTGTATACAAGTTATATAGGGCTGAAGTGTGCAGGAAACCGAGAGTTACACCGAGGGCAGGAAATATGGACAAGACAAGGAAGGCGTCTAAAGTGTATGCATGCTATTGCTGTGGTAGAGAAAATCATTCCGCAAAAAGTTGTTTTGTCAAAAATAGCAAATTCCTTAGGTGCGGTAAAGTAGATCATTTGAAATTGGTGTATAAAAGTGCAGGGAAGGTGCATGCAGTAGAACCAGAAGTTAAAGAGGGTAGTTTGGATTTGTGTAATATTCATGCGATTAATGTGAAATATTTAGAGGAAGAGTGGACAGTAACAGTGTTAGTGAATAGGAAACCTGTGAGTAGAGTAGTGGATAGTGTGGCTAATGTAACCGTATTTTCCGAAACATTGTATAGAAATCAATTTTCACAAATTAAATTAAGTCCGAAATCTTTAAAGCTTAAAACCTATTCAGAACAGCCACTACAAATAAAAGGGGAGTTCCAAGCGACAATATCACACAAGGGATAGATCGTCCAGCTCCCGGTTGTGGTGGTAAAGGGTGGATCTACAAGATCGTAGGCTTTATTAGGAAGAAACTGGCTCAAGGTATGGGCTTCGTTAGCGGGCGGGATGGGGGTACACGTTCGCTCCAATAACTCGACGGTGGACACATGTCCCCCCAATAATTCAATAATTTACCTTACATGACACATTTTTGTTAGTTTAAATGTAATAATGAAAAAATGAATAAAGTAACTTATACATTACAAACAGAAAATTCAATTCACAACCGGCTCGATTCGATAACAGCTAAACAATAATAGGGTTTACAATATTCTGTGAAATACTACAATTTGTTTTCAAATGTGGGAAATCTTGTTCGGTGGCAGCTGCTGGTTGTACCCAGCTAGTCTTGTGAGGCAGAGATAAGTTTCAGCTCTCTCAGACGGCTGAAGCCATATTTGCGTTCCACAATGACTCAAAAGAGACTAAACCATAATGCCCTCTGCCATGTCCCACAATGACTCAAAAGAAACTGAATCACGTTTCCCTCTGCCATGTTCCACAATGACTCAAAAGAGACCAAACCACGTTTCCCTCTGCCATGTTCCACAATGACTCAAAAGAGACCAAACCACGTTGCCCTCTGCCATGTTCCACAATGACACAAAAGAGACCAAACCACGTTGCCCTCTGCCATGTTCCACAATGACTCAAAAGAGACCAAATCACGTTGCCCTCTACCATGTTCCACAATGACTCAAAAGAAACTGAACCACGTTTCTCTCTGTCATGTTCCACAATGGCTCAAAAGAAACTGAGTCACATTTCTCTCTGTCATGTTCCATAGTGACATCTTTGACTTAATCGATATTAGGAAAATTACTGCAACACTGGTCTCCAGGTTTGAATTAAGAGAAGGACTTTTGGACCAGTTTATCCTAATGTTAATATTTTGTGTTCTTTTTATTCAATTCAGAAATAGGACTTTTGAACTATTTCAATCCTAATGACAATGTTAATTATTTTGTTATTGTTTATTTCTTCTCTTTATTATAAAATAGGATTTTTTTTAAATAAATTTATTATGTTTTATGGGTTTTTGAGTTAATTTCTTTTTTGCAATTAGATTTTGCGTGGATGGCATATTTTAGTGTGACAATGTACCAAAACAAAGTAAAAATAAAATTAATTTTCAATTAAAATGTTTATGTCCCCTCAAAAAATGTATAGCTAACGATGCTCATACAAGTTATTAAACATTTACTGTCCTTCAGTAGCTCAGGTGAATAACAGGGAAGAAAATGTCATATATATGAGTAGTTAATTAACGTACACAAAACATTATTTGAGAAACCAAAGCCCAACCGGTTTAGTATGTGATTTGAGGGGAAGTGGAAAAATAGTTGGAGGAATCAGAAAAAGCAGGAATAATATATCCAGTTACACAGACAAAATGGATGACACCCCTAGGGTGTGTGTGTGTGTGTGTGGCAAAGTCCAATATTAAGGCAAGAAGCTTATGTGGTGACTTTAAAGTGACTTTGAACCAATACATTAAGAAAGAACGCTATTTTCTTCCAACCCCTGAAGATATTTTATCAGGTACATCAGGAGATAAAGTTTTATCCAATATTGATTTGAGCAAAGCATATTTACAGTTAGAGGTGGGAGAACATTGACATCCCCTTCTAACAGTAAACACCCATAAAATACTTCATAGCTTCGCACGCCTCCCTTATAGGATAGCAGTGGTGGCAAAAGTTTTTCAACAATGCATTGACAGGGTGGCACAGGGACTGGGAAATACTTATTGCTACCTTGACAACATACTGGTAATAGGTATGGATATGGTGGATGCCTACAAGAAGACAGAAAAGGTGTTACAGGACTGAACAATATGGAATTAAACCTAATCTATCAAATGTGAATTCATAAAAACTAGAATAATATTTGTGGGACATAAACTTGAGGAGAATGGTATCAATTCAACGGATGGAATTGTCAAAGCAATATTGGATGCACCAGTATCCGTTGATTTCAATAGGCTAAAGGCACATCTTAGACCAGGGCGCACACACGAGGGGGGTTCAGCGGGTCCGGACCCTTCCCTGGCGAACATGAAGTAACCTATAAATAAAATATTAAATAAAAATCAATGGTTTATCAATGTTAAATTACCTTAAAGCAGTGGTTGAATACAACCCAGTGTCTCAATACAGTCTGTGTATATTTAACCTCATTAAGTAATTTGTAATTTGTTCAAAGTATAAGTCTTATACGAGTAATGGATTGGACTGACTATTGACCTGTAACCTCTTTACTTTGGACCCCCAAACCCCCCAGAAGAATTTCTGTGTGCGCCCCTGTCCTGAACTCATTAATTACTATGATAGATTCTTAAATAATTTAGCATAATAAGCAAATTATTGGGATTTAAATCAAAATGGAATTGGGATACTAACTGTCAGTCAGCCGTTGAGAAAAGCAAAGCGATATTAATCAAAAGTGAGGCTTTCGTGTCGTATAACCCAAATTTTCCATTTCAATTTACATGTGACGTTAGTCCATATGTAGTATGAGTGCCCTCCCATATTATGGAAGATGATGCCATAAGACCTGTAGCTTTGGGGTTACGCACGTTGTATAAATGTGAATGTAACTATGCTCACATAAAAAAGAGACTTTGGCTTTGGTGTTCAGCTGTAAATTGGATAGATCCTTTAAATTAATCACAGATTACAAGCCACTTACATCACTACTAACTGCTACAAGGAGGATACCTGTAATGGCATCAACGAGAGTACAACGTTGGGTGACTCTTTTCAGAGTGGAGTATTAGTTTATTTTATCCCTTTATGGATTTACCTATCATCGCCAAAAAAATTGAGAGAGAAACAAGAAAGGACTAAGCTCTGAGGGCAGTTTTGGATTTTACTTTGAATGGACGGCCAAGAAAGATGGCTAATTCAAATCTATAATAATGTTTATAAATCTAAAATGTTGATATAGTTGGTTATTGAAAATAAGCTGTAACAATGTATATTAAATGTTAAAAGTATATACAAAAATAGCGACAAAATACAATAATCAAAATGTTCCACTTCATCTTTTCAAAAGAGTTCTACATCTCCTCCACTTGAACCATTTCTGGAAACTTGTATTTAAAACTACTACCATGCTCTTACAATATGGAGGTGGGAAGCGTTGCCAAGACCGCTTCAAAATTTGCAAGGAAGACATCAGTTTCTTTAGGAACAAAGGTAGTTTTCATGGTATTTATTGAATGCAATCCTATGACATCTAACAAAAATTCAGTAATAATGACTTTTGGGATGCCAGATTTTAAAGTTTAATTTCACAAATAGTTACCTACATAAATAGAATCCACAAATGAACAAAACATGTCTATATGCACATTTTTTCAGTGAGTCATTGTTACAAAGGTGTAATATAATTGTGGCGTCAATGTTACGCAGCAAATCTCCTGTAAGGCTATGTATCTGTTATTTCCTTGTCTGTGCGCTAGACCTTAATATACTATTGACCTATGATTGGAATATGAAGTCAAAGATTTATTGTTAGAGTTTTCACCTGGAATAAGTTATAATTTTTATTTATTTTACGCTAGTAAAGAATTCATAAAGACACATTCTGGAAAACTAATATTGAATCATACTTTTTACATGCCGTAAATTTAATTCTTACCTTCTTATTGTAAAATTACATTACATTATGTTACAATATGACCCGCCCCCATGCTGATATTTACGTATAACTCTCTGTAATTCATACTACCTGCTCCAAGTATACCGACAGTAATAGAATCCCTACAATATATTGTAGTTCGCGTAGTTTGGTACGACATAATAAACAATTACGAACAATGATATTCTCTCTACATAATAAATTTCTACATAATAAAACTATTCGTGTACTCACCGATTGAATCTTCTGAAAATAGCAACCACCAAGACTGGCCTACACCTATCATCCTATATTGATGAGTGGGCCGAGCGAGCTACGATGTTCCAACAAGAAGAAGTCCACTCCGTCCTGTTCAACTAACACGTAATGGGCCGGCCAGTATTGAACACGACTAGAGAATGACTATTCACCTATTCACCTGCCCTCTGATGGTAGAGAGATGAACTACTTTCAAAACAGCAGGTGATTGAAGAAACGATTTTGGAAGTCGGATGGAGCCATGACAACAAATGGTCTACGCGATCACCCAAAGCCGCATTGACGTCATCGACCGTGTGTTCAATTCTCCCGCCTTAATTCTTTTGCGACGAAACCCACTATATATTGTGATTTGCGTGTATGCTAAAATGACTATTTGATTTCACCACTTGGCCAAGGAACATTGTCCTGGACCTAGACAATGTCAGAATAAAGGATTTATATATTATATCTTCATCAGTATCGTAACTATGGCGATTTATTTATTGGACTCTAATTTCATTTTAACTCTTAGAGTCAGCCATGTTAGATGTTGTAAATTTTCTATTATCTACATATATTGATTTTTACCAGATCGTTAAATTTGAAATGAGGCTCTATATTTTGTCTGTCGCCACTTGTGCGCTAGAGTCTTTTCGAGTCTTAAACCTTTTAGACAGCCACAATTGTTAAATGATTTGGAATTGAACAGGTTGGATGTGAATATTTTTGAAATTGTGGATAATAGTAATTGTATTGTAAACATTGAGGTAGCGTTTCTTAATTTTGTTTGCATTTTGAAATATAATTTAATGTAATTTTCTGATCATTTTGATTAATTATGAAATTAATTAACCTTCGTATATTTTCTAATCTTTTTCTATGGTTTGCCTCTAATATGATGTTTTCATTATTATTTACTAATAGGGTTATTGTTTTCATTTCCTAATATATTTCCTCACTAGCACTGTCAACAGGAGTGGCGAGCAGAGACAATAATCTCTCTTTCCTTCAAAGTGTGTCCCTAGATCAAGACGTGAAAATGCTCACGATACCGAAATGGTCCTCGACGCTTGGGCGTTTCCCGGCAACATCAATTCTGAGTTCCCACCTGTCTCTTCTTATTGGAATAGATTAGTACTTGTTATCTTGTTTTAATTGTCTTTACGGAATTTTGATAGTTTTTTTATGAAATTTTGACTGTAGATGTCATATTATATAAATTAAATGCTAATATTTTATTGATAAAAGCTAATTGACATACGAAAACCAAACAACTAATATGATGGATATTAGAGAGAAAATACTATCTACTGGCAAAATCCGTAGCCCAATGTTGCCAAAAATGTTATTATATAAAAACAGTTTAGTCATTTAAGGATAAGAAATGACAATGCTGTGGTTCTATACTAATCATGTGTTTCCCTCAGAGGGTGTCAGCGAATGTATTTATCAATGGTATTTTGGTTCATCCTAATTCTAAATTTCCTTGCCATTCCCCATTTAGTAATTACGACACGAGCTGTTTAGAAGATTGTTATTCAAACTTCTTTGTTTGCATACGCCCCGATACAATTTCTCTTAACTTTGTGTCCCCAAGGGTGTGGGTGTTAATATAGAACAAAACCGGCGCTCCCAGATCCCTTATGTCCGGATCTCTGATTATTCAGTGTTTATTAGGAAATAATATAAGCTAAATATTTTTAAAACTGCACATATCAACTAAGATTGAACACCACTGATATAGAATAACCATGACTTTACAAGGTATCAAATCGGTCAAAATTTATTTAAACTGTACAACCTGTAATATAATAAGTAGGTTACTTGAACTAAAAAATTGTTTTAATGTTTCTATTGATGAGTGATCTGCCCGAAGGCAGGTTGGGATCCCTAGGCAATACACTCGTGTTATCATGGACACCCAAGGAAGATTAGCCAGGATGATGAGCGTCATGGTGGTTTGCCATTTCCTACGACGGCCCAGAGGGGAAGAATTACAGTTTAACGAGAGTTCCGAACCATGGTGTATTGTGTTTTTCTAATCTAAGTTGATTAAGTGTAGGCTTCATAAATGGTGCACCTTGACTTTGTCATGTATGTAAAAGAAACCTGCCAAATAGATCCACTAATAATCTTGTTTTTCGGCAATGGATGAAGCTGGTGTATGCGCCCCAAACTCAGCTACTTCAGCACCAAACACTAAGTAAATGAAACTAAATCATGATTTTTTACTCAATAGCAGATAAGCTTATATTAAAGATCTAAATTTAGTTTTGTCTAATATAAATAATGTTTGTAAATGTAAATAAATTAGTTTGACTTATATCAATTTCAACATTTAACTTGTTTTGGATATTTGATTAAGTTAATTGGTGTTTTTACATGTAATTGACCTTATTCATCTTTGTAATTCTTATTTTCAGTGCCTAACCAAACACATTAAAGATAATAACACATTCACAAAAAAAAATGTAATAGGAACCAAAACAATCTTAAATTAAAATCTATTCGCAACAAAGTAAAATAAATGGTACGGCGCACCGCACAGACATTCTCTCTCTTTCTATAAACTCGTAAGATTTCTGAACGGAATAATGTACATTGTATCATCACCACTCCACATAAGAACACGAATAAAATAATATACAAAGATATAGAATCAATGGAAAAGAGGCGCATCTTTGTCTACCTAAGGAAAATAAATACTTTTTTTAGATACTTATATTTAATTACTCTATGGCATTGGAGAATTATTGCGTTAAGACTTAAGTAGTATATGTTTACAACTAAAGCCCACAAGATTGTATTAATATATTTGCAAATATCTCAGAAACTGTTGCTTTTATAAAAATATATGTCAAATAAAAGTTTTTTTATTTCTAATAGTCCTACAATTTTGCAATGATAAGTTGTTTAGTATCTCAAATAGTTGTGGAGATACGGAAATTAACGCTTCTGTAAGGTACCCTAAAATCATTTTCCTGGGTAAATGAAAACAACCAGTTTATTTATAATCTTAATCAACGCCAAGATACGAATTTTAATCAAAATCGTTGGAGCAGATTTGGAGAAAACCTATTTTTCTCTTTTCACCCCTTATAAAACTATTCTTAATTTTAAGTTTTAATAGACACAGAGACAGACGGCATTGCAAAGACTATTTTTTGGGGTTCGGGGGGTCATGAGACGTCGACATCCATCAACATTTTAGGTTAGGTATTTTTTACGGTCGCAATACTTTATCTTTAGTGTTCGAGAAGTTTATAAATATATATCGTCACCCTAATAAGCAAAGCTTGTAACTCCAAAAAGGTAAATTTTACAGGAAGAAGAAAAAACTGATTATAAATAAATCCTTGAGCTAATGCATTGCTTTAATATTACTTAAAGACTTTAAATAATATGAGAAAATATATTGTAAAGTATTTTTATTTTTATTCATTCGCATAGTGTTTTTGATGGAGTTAAGAGTTTTGAACAGGAAAAATCTAATATTATAATTGGAGATACAAGTTTAGCTTTATATACATACAATTGTTCATTTAATCTACTTGGCATTACATAATCACATTTCTCATAATATAAAATCAGTTCTTCGGTATTTTTTGCATGATAAAAGGTGGAAACAATTACATAGTATTTTTGGCTCCTATGCAGAGTATTGAATATTATCATAGAAATTGTGGTAGTCAGATTCCATAGTTTGTTTTAAGGACTGCAAATGTTCATACTTGGTTTTTTTAAATTTTCACCCTATCTTTGTGAAGTGCTGGAAGATCTCTAAATAGTTTTGCAGTCATGTGATTGTTTATTCTGATAGGGAGAGGACGCCACTCATCTGTGAAACGCAATTTATAATTAATACAACCATCAGGTTTGTATTGCAAGACTCTTATATTTGTAACTACAGGATCTCCTGACTTTCTCCCTGGTCGAATGGAGTTGTAGAACAAATTGTCATCAAAGTTTTAAAAAAATATGTGGTTCAAATATTTCACATTATAAGGTCTAGGGTTTATACGCGCCTCTTTACAAACCGCTACATAATCAGCTGGGATGTTTATTTTCCTGTTTCGTAGTTTCTTCTCTATTCTGGAGTGCATAGAATCTGCTTCCACCTGTGTGTGGCTTTTTTCTAAAATCTTTTGTTCAATAATAATGTTACTCAAAATTGAAATATGCAAGAGAGCATTGGCCAGGATTGTGTTTCTATTTTGGTACGTACAGCCATCACTGTAAAAAGTAATTTTTTGGCATTCATTTCAAAGAGGTAGCTGGGAAAAAATAAAGTCACTTATCACACTTGAAAATTCATGAGAAGTCAGCCCACCCTCAGTTTCATTCCATAGATAGCAGTATCCATCTCTTGTCTTTAGGTCGAACAAGGTGAAGTTGTGTATTGCAAGTTCGTTTTGTAGTACAAACTTGAGGCATTTGACATAGGACAAAGCAACACAGACTGTAGATCCATGGTGTATACACATTCCTCGGTCTGCTTGTCTGATTCCTTTTCTGCTCTTGCTTCTTCTTTTTTTTGCTGGTGAATGTTATAATCTTCATCTCCAAGATTCCCTGTTTGAAATGAAATGCAAATATCACACTCATCTTTTTTAGGCTGAAATAATCTTAAATTTTTATCTGCGAACACATGGGAAAATTTACTGATTGACAATGGTTTTACGTCTTTAGTTTTGCACCATTCATTCACATAAGTGTTATACAGTTGTTTAGATGCCCAAATTGGTTCCAAGTATTGCTTATTTGATGGTGACCTACAGTAATGTGACTTCATTTTTACTAAGCTTGCTAAAAACTCCTCTAAGTAATTATTTTGTATGGCATGATTCTTTTGTCTGGCTTTGGAAACGTTAGATGTTTTATTTTTTGTGTCTGTCTTTTCTTGGTTTGACTCTTCTGTAGACTCTTCCGTCATAGCTTCTTTTTCATTTTGTTTTTTCCAGTTTAGAGCAGACCATTCCCCCACTCCAAGAGTGTTAAGAAACATTGTTTTACAAACGCGTAGTTTTTCTTCTCCTTTTTTCAAATGGTAATTGATTGAATAAGATCGTCTTGAGTGGTTGTCATCTTTCCTGTCCCTTGGTCGTTTAGTTACTTGTTGTTCTGAGAGGAATTTGATATACAGTTTTCTCTCTCCCCAAGTCATTGACCAAAATTGTTTGAAAATATTGTTCCTATCTTCATCTGTAAATAAAGTACATTTTTTCAATCCAATTTTTTTCCCAGAACATTTGCACCTAACCTTAATTTCTCGCTTTTTCTTTTGTAAATCATAGCTCCATTTTCCATCAACTTTTATTTTCCCTTTGTAAGCTTGTCCTTTTTCTCTGTTTGCCTTGTGCCTTTTGGCATTCCATCTAGCTTCAACAACACGGTGACGTTTTGATCTTTTTCTTTGAATTGTTTCTCTTTCATCCTCTGCTTCTAATTCTTGTTGTATTATTACTTCTGAACCAGGCTGAAAATAATCAGGATCATTCATTTTTTCCTTCATTTCATTGTTTTGGCTAGCTTCATCTTCATGAACAAGTTGAACCTTATTAATTTTATCTGGCTCTATTTCTGTCTCTATTTCTATTTCTTGTTCAATCACTGCTTCTATAATTTCACTATGTTGATAGTATAAGTCATTTATTCCTGTAGACATAGTATAAAAGTTCTTGTATCTGCTGTCAACAAGCAAATCTAAATCTTTATCCTTGTATGCTACATCACTTGAATAAAATGTACCACTGGTAGGTTTAGAGCTACTTGCCGAGGGAATATTATTGGTTGACTGTTCCTCTAAAGAAAATTGCGATAGTAAATCATTAACACAAATTTTTGTGAGACTAGAGTCTTCATTCATAATAAACATATCACTCATAAGGACACTCTCCAAATTACATTGGTGGACACCTTGTACTAAAATATCAGTATTCATGTTTCCTGAGGGACTAAATTTAGGAACTGGATTATACTCTTCAAGGCCTATTTCTGTCAAAACATTTTATATATGAACTTGATTGCACTCTTCAAGGCATATTTCTCTCAAAACACTTGATACAGGAACTTGATTGCACTCTTCAGAGGAAGTATAAGATACAGACCTGGTTGTAGTTAACAAAGAAGGTGCAATTACACAAGAATCACTTATAGGCCTTTTGTCATAGTTCAAAAGAGAGTTGTCATCAATTTTTCTTTGGCTGACAAGAGCCATTTCAAGAATTTTTTTGATTGTGACATTCTAAAAAAAAAGGAAATAAATATGGATTACTATAAATCAAACAGATTAAACTCAGGGAAAAGATACCACTTGACTAAGAATAGGCCTTACCTCATCATAGCTCCTCAATTATTAAATAACATAGTAGTAAACCTCCTTTAACTCATTAATTTTAACTCGTAACTCCCTATTTTTAAGATCCCGCTCAAATAAATCACAGTATTTAAAACCTCGTAACTCCAATCCATTATAAACATAGTATTTTCTCATAATAGTAAAACCACAAAATAAAAATAAAATATTAGAAAGATAAAATATAACATACCTAGTCTTTTTGTTTCATTCTTAATTACAGAAATTACAAATAAACGGCTAAAAGCACAATACCAGTACAAGCTTCATCGCTCATAATGGATTAACATGGAGAACACGTGCGAATAAAGGAGTTACAAGCTTAGCATTATTAGATATTCGTACATTGGAGTTGAGAGTATTGAGAATAACTGTTTTTAGCGTGTTTCTATTTTATTTTTAGCTAAGAGTTTTTCACAACGCATAGGTTGAAAAATTCTCCACCAGATAGCAGTAAAATGTCAAAATCAGGTAAAAGTGGAGTTACGAGGTTTTCTCATTAGGGTGACGATATATATTTGCGTATAGCTTGAAAGTTATTGGTTTTATAAAAATACGATTCGAATAAAGTATTTATATTATTAATATATATACATATTTGTAATGCTAAGTAATTTCATATCTAAAATAGTTTCGAAGATATTATAAAAAATGTTAATTTTCACATCAGACCGGAGCCCTTAAAACCATTTTACCGAAATATTGAGAGTATCCATTTTGTTTGAAATATTTATTAATGTTTAGAAATGAAATTGAATCAAAATCGTTAGAACCGATTTTGAGAAAATCGACTTTTTAACTTTTTGCCCTTCAGTAAACTACCCTTAATTTTAGGGGTAGACATCCAATTCCAAAAACCCCTCGGGGCAACCCTATGAAAACCCTAGATATCAAGTTTTAGCTCAATCGGTAAAATAGTTTAGACTCTAGTTGGAGGTACAGATAGACAGACGGACGGAAATTCAAAAACCACTTTTTCGGATTCAGGGAGTCATGAAACGTCAAGATTCATCAAAATCTCGAGTTAGATTTTTTTGACGATCACCATACTTTCTCTACCTGTAAGATAGAGAGAAAGTAAAAACCAACAAAACTAACCTGCCCATGGTTTAAACATTTATATATTTTAAATATTATGATGCAAGGTAATTAAGCACCCTAAATGAAAGACCTGTGAGCACAACCACCCACTTCTCAGTTAGCACTGATAATATATATGTATATATATAAAAGTGGAAATGAGATATCAATATAACAAACATCAAAACATCCTTGAAACTTGCCGATCAATACTGCTTACTCGTAAAAAAATTAGCGATACGACTTTAAATTCTTTGTTTACAAAAGTTGGTGTTAATATGTGATAAATATGTTAATATATTTTTTTTTAAAATAATTACCTATGTAATAGTAATAAATAATCTCATTAGCTTCATTAAATTTTATTTTAGCTACTTTTTCATAATTAAACTAAAGCATCTTAGGTCTGCTGTTCCACCCCCAGCTCGTGACCTAGGCGGTCACCTAGTTCACCTATGTTATGGTCGCACTGGCCTGAACTTACTTTACGTCTGCAATTCCCCTATAATTACGCAGCATTATCAATAGAAAAAGCACTATATCCATATTGTGCACGGACCCCGTTTTACCTACCATTGTATGAAAGGCAACTTAACAGACCTAACCCTGACTTAAAAACAAGTGATAACCCCAAGATATAGCCTACGAAGATTACAGCGCTATCACCGTACAAAAGTGACTAGCCTCAGATCTCACTAGACTTAGCAATGCAAGAATATTGGAATCCTTTAAGTTTCTTAAGAATGGCATATTTGTTATTTTAATAATTGCTATAGAGATTTAGAATATTATTTACTTTAAAAACAAATTTAAATTTCACTAATTATCATGTGGGATCATGACCCAACTTGGTTGAGACCCCGGGGTGACTTGTTTGAATTCCAAAATAATGCATTGCAGTTGAATATATGTGTCCAAAATATTTGTATTTATTTTTTTGTACTATGTTTTGTAGGTTATAATAAAATAAAATAATACATGATGGAGATAAAGTAATAATTTAAAGTGCAGTGCAATTAAAACACCTTTTGTTTGTCTGACCCCCTATTCTGACTCGCTTATAATAAATTAATAAATTTGGTCCAAATGGTAAATTAATTCCTACACTAGATTTAAATTTGGCGCTTTTAGGCTGGGGAAAATTTAGTACCCGATACAACCACCACTACCAATAGCGCTGAAAACTGTTTGTTCTCAATACTATACTTTTATCTATACTTTATAAATAATATGGCTCTGACCTATAGACGAATATATTTTATATTTAAAAATAATTAAAGTTACTTATGAAAGTATTTCTAAGTTATCACCAAGTTTAAATATTTGATTCTAAGGGTAAGTATTTGTTTGGTATTTGGCTAAGAGCTTAGTTTTATTAATGTTTCAATGCCCATAAAATTAAGGATTGGTTTAATTTTATTTTATCAAGGTTCCTATTTATACACAACAATTTATGATCAAAATATCTTGTCATTATGAATATGTGCACAATTATTTTACCACATATTTAAAAAGGTGTTAGGATTTAATCAAGATTTATAGTTTATTCTAATGCTATTCTGGAATCATGATAAACGGCCCTATGCAAATACTGTAGTCACTAGGATCCTTGGGCCGTGTCTGAATAACCCGTCTAAGGGCCCTTGGAAAGCCATGTGCACTTTTGTTACAATAGCGTCGGATTATAGGCAGGAAGTGATTTTTGATGGTGTCTTTAGTTCTCATAAAGTGTACAATTGCACCCCTTATTGTGCACTTTACTAAGGGGCACATATGACTTGCCCTTTATCGTACACTTTAGTTAAACTAGCTTTTTATATTAAATGCAAGTATTAACTATTTTGTGAAAATGGAATAAAACATTCACATACTGTTAAATAAAACTAGTATGGGTTGTTCTTTGTTTATATAAATTATTTTAAATGATTAAACTTCTCTTTCTAGTGTGAAAATTTCTCTCAAAAGGAAATTTATTTACGAGTTAAGAGATCTTAAGTAAAATTTGTTTGAGAATAATACATTACAGACATAAGTAAATAATTTAGGACTATATATATATATATATATTTGTATTACATAAGTATATATTTAACTATTTCTCTACATATGCAAAAATGTTTGACATGCTCACTGGTATTCCTGCGTATATTGCGCTTCTTTTGGTGCGTTGCTGTAATTTCTTTGTTTATTCAGCAGTCAATCATTCCGGCAAAACGTTTCAAAACTAGATCAACATGTAACTTACCCATAAGTAAATTATTTTTGAATTTGTATAGCCCTATGTATTTATCTGGCAATACTTTTACATGCTTTAAAACAATATTGACAATGATATTAATGTAAGCTAGGTCAAGTTTAATTGTCAACTTCCCAAAAATTTTAAAGTTTATAAAACTGTGATAGGATTGGCCATTTTTGGCACACATTTTCTAAATATGTTTTTTTAAAACAATAACACAAAGGGGTTAAATAAATAAAAAATATAGCTTAACCTCATTTTACTTTCGTCTACTTATAAGCATATAAGCTCTTTTTTTATTATGACTATTGTAAAATAGCATCATCTCCATATAATTGATTTTATTCTTTACAAGGACAGTGGAACAAACCCTAAGGTTCATAGAATTAAGGAAGATATATTATAAATATGACTTTTCACCTTAAAAAATATCACTATTGACGTCATTGACAAAACACTATCAAAATTCAATATTGTTACCATGGAAATGCATATTTCAGAATTAACCACCAGATGGCTCTAGCTGTACTTTGCTGTCTGAAAACTATCATGCACCCTATGTACTTAGGGGCACCAGATACGTATTATATTAAAGTGTGCAGTAAAGTGCACAAGGGTGTAGGGGACAGACACGGACTTGGAAAAAATCTTTCCTTCAGTTAAGGACTTTATTAATTCACACTCCACACACACATCCTATCGAAGGCTGCATCTAATAGACTAGACTGTCAATAACAGGGAGGTAGGGGTCCGAATCTTGGTCTATGTAGGCCTACTTACTGAGTGTGTTTTTTCCTAAATTATTTTCCACCTCCATTCATATGTGTTACACTTTAAATTCAACCTGTCTCATCCTTAACACATTAACATAATTAGTAGGCTACATATGGGCCTATGTGTATAACCTGAATAGGTGGTAAGATATGGTTCTAAAAAAGTGCATCAGTCAATTTGAACATCAACAAATCTTGTACAATATTTGGGATATTAGTGCTAGTACCAAATACCTTATGATACTACTACTGGACAATTGGCTACTTTTCCTGTAAAAAAGCGAAGGTCCTACATTCTACAAGCTCCGATGTTGCGAACCGTCTGAGTTAACATAAACTGCAATGGTTGACTTAAATGATGTAGACCTAAATTATTTAAAAAATATTTTTTTCTGATGGAATTATTATTACAATCCCGAATAATATGGCTGGTGGTAACCCTATAAGTGTGATATATAATTTCTTCAATCAAAGCATTTCAAACGCATCATTTCATATCAAGTAAAAAATAATAATTTCAATCCGACCATTTTGTATTTAAATGAAAATTCTACCGATTAATATTCCTTTAAATCTGACCACAATTTTTTTTTTTTTTTTAGATTTATTAATGGTTCCGTTATTGAAATAAATAAAATGGATTTTTTTCATTTTGTTATGGACTTTAACATGGTATACAGCTTGGCACACTTTTAACAATAACACAATTTTTTTCAAAACATGTTTGAAAAAATAATTGTGATAAGTTAGTGTTTTTTGAAAATTAATGATATAAACTGAACATTTCAAAATGGGATGCCTAGGGGCTCATGAGTTCATATGATGAAAAATGTGGTGCAAGTAACATTATTTTCAGGCCTATGATCTGTGATTAAAATTACTATATTAAGCTTCTAGTATGGAAGGTGATTTAATACATGTCATAAGATCCAAATTATTGAAGCATTTCTAATTTTTACAAACTTAGAGACAAGGCCTCGGAAACAGACAATTACTAAGATCTATTAACACTCGTCATGTTTGTGAATTGGAAGTAGGCCTATTTCAAAGATAGACTGTATCCACAGGGCTCCAAAAAACTGATCTAGATGTCTTCTACACCAAGAACCATAGGTGTAACTAGGATTGATGAATGGGCGGGGGTCTACACTGGTCGCTAAAAAGGAAGTAGGGGACTACAGGTCATTCTCCTGGGAAATTTTTGACTTTTTATTTTATAAAACACGAAATACATTAACTGATTTTTGCCGTAGTATATTGATAAAATTATTAAGCATTTTACAGCTAGCAAATTTTAGTCACACTCTTTGATTTATAAGTAAAATTTTTGGAATAATGTAGTAGGCCTAGGCCTATGTCATTGCAGCGAAATGATCTAAAAAAATATGCCTTAAAAATATATCTGCAAACCCTTAAAAACAACATGCCTCTGTCGTTGGTGGTCCACTACTGTACTGTCACATTTTTGGGTGCCTAAGTGACGATTATAATAAATAATCATGAGACTTGCAATTCAGTTTAAACTAAATCCCTGAAAAAGGATTGGACTAAAACAATACAAGTTCATTTAAAAACAATTTTGTTGTATTGTAAAACACAAAAGAAACATTGTTTGGTTTAACAGCAAACCAACTTAAAGACATTGTCCAATTGCAACATTAATTTAGTCTGAATTCCAATCAACTAGGTTATTTTGCCAGTTCATATACTACTTCATCTGTAGAGATAATTATTTCTCGATGTAGTTCTATATTTAACATCACTAGGCCATTCAGCCTTTGCTGTCCTGTTGTATTTATTAATTAAGTTTTTAATCTCCAAAGAGTTAATAATGATCTTTCACTGGTGCTTGTTGACACTGGCAGGGTTATTAAGATTTTCAATAAAGTACTGATGAATGGGAATATTTCTTCATTGCAGGCAACATAATCGTTCATAGCCTTTCATGAACTTATTTTCAATTCATTCACTCTTTCGTGGCACATGTAAAGTTCACCAATTTCTGTCATATCACTAAACTGCAAATCTTGCTGGTAAAAAGAAACCAGATTTTTAATCTTTTCCCTCTCTACTTCACTGATAACTGATTCTTCTGTTGGCACTAGGCACATAAAACTGCCAAGCACTTCTTGATGATTCAAGAAACGAGTTCTTAATTGACTCGCAAAATGATTAAAAAATCGGCAAAAAAAATTACAACTCGAAAGTAAGCCTCATCGGAGTATACTTTTACATTACAACTCTGTGTTTGTCTGGTAAATAGTCTTGGTGTAACAAGATTTTAACCAAACAATTCAACCAGTGTTTTAGCTGATTTGTAAATAGCTGAAAATTCAATTTAGTCATTTGTTCTTATTTCTTGAATTTTTTCCTTGAGCCGATTTACCATATTAATGGCAGCTAGAAGATCTACATTCTCAAGTTGTAATGCCTGGCAAGGTGGTAAGCTCAAAGAGAAAATCTTTGCTAACACCTGTAGAGTAAATAAAAATGACTAATTTTGTATGGCACACTGAAATTGAACTGCTAATGATGCGTCATTATTATCTTCCCAAGCTGAAATATATTCTAGGATATGATGGATAGCTGGCAACATATGTTCAAGAAGGACTGAGTCGTTACGCTCTACCCAAAAAGTTGGACTCATCTTCTTTAGCCTTGTACCTTTTGCTTCAGGAAATTTGTATCTTGGATGGCCCTTTTTAAAATTTCGGACATTTTACGAGTATTAAAAAATACACAGACTTTAGTAGTCGTTGGGTGACCTGGTGGTCTAGGGGTAAGGTGTCAGACTTCTGTGCTGGCGGCCGAGGTTCAATCCTCGGTCCCGGCACAGATTTATCTGATTTCCAAACCCTTCCTACACCTCTGACAAGACATCTTGTGAATGTGTAGAATGCCAGGCCACCACCGTGGTTCAGATTCCACGTTAAACTGTAGGTCCTTCATTTCATCTCACAACCACCCTACCATTGCACATTAGCGTAAATGCGTATAACCCGAACGGGTAGTAAGACGCGGTGCTAATAATAATAATAATTTAGTAGTCGTTCTTGTCGTGTAGAGCTCGACTGCTGAGGACGGGGAGATCGAGGTTCGAATCTCGGTCGGGTGAACTGGGGTTGGTTTTTCCTAAATGGTTTTCCACTCTCCCTCCACGCAAATGCGGGTTCACTTCCTCTCATTCAACCTTCCCATTCCTAATCCATTAGCGTAATTAGTACTTAAAGCGTATAACCCGAACGGGTAGTAAGATGCGGTGCTAAATATTATTATTATTATTATTATTATTATTATTTAGTAGTCGTTCTAAAACAATTTCTGATATCAGTAACATGAGCTGCTAATAGCTAAATTCAAATTGTAAGATGTACAGTGCATGCATATAGCGGTCGGGTGTGTTTCTTGCATACAAGCTTGTGCACCGGTGACTTTACCACTCATTGCTAAGGCCCCATTGTAGCCTTGTCCCCTCAAGTATTGTGTTTTGATTCCAAACTTTTCAAGAGATATGAGAATAACTGTTACCATACTTTTACCAATTAGATCAGACACATGCACAAACTGAAGAAAAGCTTCTCTAATTTGGTCATTGACACCATTTGATCATTTCTCTTGTGCTGACATGCCAGTTGTTTCATCCGCTAGGACTGTAAAACATTTAGCAGAGTTCATAATTTCAACTAGCTTTTTCAACATGTCATTACATGCAGCTATAATCCCGTTTCGAGTTTTTGGTGCTAATTAAAGTGCATGTTTTGAACCTGTCACTAAACAATTATTTAGAATGAAGATCTTCAGAAGAAGCTCAAAATCATAAGAGAGCTTGGAATTTTCCTTCATTTTCTGTAGGACACTCATTTCAATAAAGATCTCCATGGTTATAAACTTTTACATCATTTGTTGGTTTTCCTCAACTCGAACAGTACTTTGGTTAGATTCTTCATATTTTCTTCTTTTAAAAAATGAAAACAGTGTTGCCCTTTAAGGTTTATGTTTCCTACTACTATCACTATCTGCACTCATTTTAATTCAACCCATTAACATGAAACAGTATTCATATTGTTTATGAAACAGTGCAATATTCACTCAAAAATTCACAGCATGTTCTATTGTTAGAGATTAGTGGTAATCTATATACAGCCACTGACTGTCACGTGAGTGTCACATAACTCATGTTTCACGCAAGGAAGGAGGAAGAGTCTATTTTCCTAGCCTCGGAGGGATTCATGTGCCTGCGAGCAATAGGCATAACAATTTATGTTACACTCTTACACCTATAGTACCATTGTTATTAGCTATTTTTTTTACCCTACTTAAACACTGAACAATTCACAATGCTGTATTTAATAATGTTCAGGTTTAAAAAAAAGTGTGTATGTTTGTTTTATTTTTTTCAAATCGCGGGAGGGGGCTCAAGGTTAATTTTATGTTTGCATTTAACCTTTATTCTTTAGCAAGTCTTTAATTGTAATTTCAGTTCTATGAATATGGTACGTTGTTTCTAGTACCGAAACATGTTGGCTGAATAGCGTTCCAATGATTTCTAGCATATACTGGAACACCGAAAGGAGTACAGGGACCAAAACATCAGATAAGACTTAGATAATTATCAAACTAAATTAAACCTTTATGGAAACTTCTTGAACACTGAAATGCTACAATTCAAACCACTCATAATTTTTTTTTATAATTCATTTTAAATTGTTTTAAATTGTCCCACAATTTAACTTCTTTAATAACTAGTTCGTTACTGTTATAATTGTTTAAATTTTACTTTAATTTTAAAATAATCGTAATTAATAGTATATTATGTCATGTTATTAGTTCATTCCTATTCAACTGATATTACTTGACTTATATTATTTTCATTCACTCCTTACAAAAGATCAATTAGAATGTTTTCTAAAATATTCTTATAAGAGTGTATAAATGTGATGTAGGCTTTTAGAACAAGTTGAAGGAGTTCGGAAAAAAGGTCCTTGCTCTGTCATTGACTCTACTCAGCAGTTCTGTGCCCGGACCTATCTTTGTTGTAAATTTGACTAGAGTAGAACATACGGCTGCTCGACGATGCATGGTTGTGAGATATATCTCAGACTTTCAAGATAGTTTGGGGAGCTTCCTTCTCCGTAGTGAGCAGGGAATCTGGCTGTAGGACATTCTCCTCCCAAGTTACTATGATCTAGCAGCTGAGTGTGTAAAGCACTTCAGAGTAAGACCATTAACACAACTAGCTCCCTTTCCGGCCCCCCATCTCAAAAAGTTTGTAAACTCACTGTTATATGCCACCAAAAAGGTGGTATTTTACCTGAGTTAATGTTTATGTTAATATTTTGCTAGTTTACAAAACAATCTCTCTTTTGAAAACATGACATTATACACGTGCACATCTGCTGATGTGAAACAGTTGACAGTAACGATTGCTTAGACTTACATCATCCTTGCATGCTTTTGATTACTAAAGTCCGCAAGCTGTGACAATGTATGTATAGGCTTTATATAATATGTGTCTTTCTCTCAATCTAGCCCACCTAGCACTTTCAATATTGTGTATTGTGGCCCTACACAATAAGTTTGGAGTCCCCTGTTATTGAGTTACTAAATAAGTAGGAAAATATTCAATAAAGGCCTTATAGGAAGCTTGAAAATTATTTATTGAAATCTACTCACTTTTGTTATAGAAGAAATCACAATGTCTCGGAAAGAACCAATGAAGATTGGTGAATGGGCCCGTTTGCGAGTGCTTGGTTCTGGGGGATTTGGTGTGGTAACACTATGGCAAAACACACATACTTCAGAATTTATTGGTGAGCTTTTATCTTATGTTATTTACTGTACCTGTATTATCTTTATGTAATTATGATGAAAACAAGATCTCGGTTTAGCTATGGAATAAACAACACTTCATATTATGATATAACATTTTGAGAATGGTGTATATATCTTAACCCTCAAGCTGGTTTATTTAACACAAGCAAGTGCACAGGCTAATTTATACTACCAGTCAATTTCCACTAAACTATTGAAACTTGTATGAGTGAAATAACTAAAAAATTAGAATCAATTTTAACATATTCAACAAAACATAGGCCTAATAAAACTAATTGATGGATATATTTATTATTGTGTTAGTAAATAGAAAGATCAATAATTTATTAGATGGAACTTTTTCTAAAAGGGATTTAATTTTCTAAAATTAAAAAGAAAGTACTATGGTTCTATTTTGCTAATTGGTACTAAGACAAATATGTTACAAGGGAACATACAATACAAACACAAATTATATAGCGAAAGGGTATATAGACTCAAACATAGTCAACATGTACCATTGTGATATCTTGAAACATTTTCATGTGAGATGTAACTGAATTAAGACAAAACTGCTCCAAACTGCTGCCTTTTTTATTTCAAACATTAGTTTGAGTTCTCAGGACGATTGAGAATCGTTGAATTTTCGTTTTTGTAGTGCTTTTTTAGTATCTTGGCATATTACCAAAACTTTATTTGATAAATGGTTTCCATAAGTCATTATAGATTGTTGATAAATTTTAAAACTTTTTTCAGAATGTATAAATCTTCAATTCCTAATTCCAAATCCTATTTTAATTTTGTCAGGAAACTTTCCATTTCAGTACCGGTATGTGATAGGTATTTGAGATTTGGATAAAACATAAAGGTGTGGAACTGAACATTGATACAAAATAAATCAACTATTTTTATATATAAAAACTTCAATTTGCTAGAGTAAATTAACCACAAATTTATTCCGGTCCTGTAAATTTGATTTTCAGGCTAATAAGCTGTTTAAACATGACCGATTAAAAACACATCCACGCCAAAAGTCAGCATCATTTAGCAACTCAGATAGTCAATAGCTTTGTTGTTAACTTCAAGAATAAAATCTGTACGGGGCAGTTCCTTAGCTGAGCCATTGCACATTATTGTACAACAAAATATCACATTGCACTTAACTAAATCTTCGACTGATTTGTGGAAAAGTCATTGCTGCAAACTTGATGTTTTTGGGATTATGCTTATAATTTTTGCAATGGACTCCATTACAACCAACAAATGACCACTCAATTTGGGGCATAGGCTGGTTTGATCAATGAGACAGTGCAAAGCGTTTATCCGGGGGGGCTTGTTTTTTTAAGGTGAGTCACCAAGCCATTATTTTTTTTACCAACCATGCTTGGGGCACCATCTGTCAAAATCATGTGAATTTTGTATTAATGTGAACATACTTACAAAATGTTCATGAATTTAAATCTTCACGACTAAGGGGGAAAATCTAAAAAATGTGCTCCTTGTGGATTTGGGTAAAAGGGTAGAAATTGCGGCTTAAAAATAGTTGTAATATAGGTGACCCGTGAAATTTGTTATGACCATACGGATCACTAACAAAATTTATTGTGGACTGCTACCATAGACCATGCTGCCACCGAAGTGGGTATAAACTAAAGTAATTGAAAGCTATTAGATTTATAAATTATGTGGGATTAAACCATGACCCTTCAAGTCTGTAGCCTATTGATAACACCACTACGGACTTTAAAAAAAAACAGAAATAAATAGATAGTTATCACTTAGGCTCTTGTTAGCAACTCTCTTGGGGTTAATGGCAATAGCTTGAAATTATTGTACTCTCACATGAATATATTTTGTTAAACTTAAGTTACTGTCTTATATAAATCCTTTGAGTGTTTTGTGTTTGGTTTTAGCTTTAAAAAAATGCCACACAGGCACAGATGCTCTTCTGTCTGAAAAGCACAAGGAAAGATGGGCCAAAGAAGTGGAAATAATGCTTCGACTATCACACCCTAATATAGTGAAAGCCATCACTGTGCCTGAAGCTTTTCTACCCCTACAGAGCTCATCAATTCCAATCCTGTGCATGGAGTTCTGTAGCAAAGGTGATCTCAGACAGGCAAGTCAATATACTCTCTTAATTTTGGTATTATTATAATCTACCTAATAAAAATAAATCAACATGAAATTGCAATAAAAGGTAAATTGCTATAAGTTTGCTATGAGCTTTGACTTTTTGTCACATCATTATAAGACACATCTTATTTCATGTCTATCCATGAGGATAATGCTGGCGAGCATCGAAACTTGTTTATATTCAAGGAACAAGATATAGTTATCAGATAAGGAATATAATTATCTTATATTTTCAACAAAACATCATTCTCTAACGTTAATTGTCGAGCATCATCCAATTTATGACTTATTACACTTCTATAAGCCACATGGCTGATTCACTCACATTATTGTTCACCCAATTCCAGATGAACTAGAAACTTGAAATTTAGCAAACTTAAAGCTTTTAGCCTGTAACCAATGGGAACATTCAAAAAATTTAAAAATCTTAACTTTTAATCCCTGAAAAACATTCAAAATGGTGGAGTAACTTTAAAGTCGGTGCGGACCTTTCTTTGGAGGTCTCTTGTAGCTAAACGGTAAGACCTATCAAAAAACTGCTCTGAAATTACATTAGTTAACATCCACTGGTAAAGAATATGTTTAAATGGTTCCTTAATTTTTAATTTACTATATTTCTTGTGTCGTGTGAAATTTCTTAAACATTTGTTATAATTTTGTTAGTGTTTATTTTAATGGTTACACAAATTTACGTATATCATTTTCAAGTTTATATATATTTTCACTTAATTTATTCCAAATTATAATTTCATAAACATTATATCATGTTCCTTATTAAAATGATCAAAATGTACTTTAAAAATGTGTGTTTTGTTATAACTTTATGAAACTTGTTTATTTAATCTAGTATTTGAATTATAAGTATCCAATATTACAATTTAATGTAAGGTTTCTCTTGTGTATTTTAATATATAGATGAGCATTTTTTTATATGTAGATTTTAAATCGTGCTGAGAACTGTTGTGGACTTCCTGAATCAGATGTAAGAGCAGTTATAAATGATGCAAAAAGTGCCATCCAGTATCTTCATCAAAATAGAATAACCCATCGTGATCTTAAGCCAGAAAACATAGTTCTACAAGTGAATGATGAAAAGGTAAGTATTCACAGATATTCTGTTTGAAACAGAGAGTTGAACCAATACCGATAACCAAAATTAATAGTTATCTTCAAGGAACCAGAACAGGAACACTAAAAATAAATAGCTTAAAGTGGCAATGTAGGGAATACTAGAAAAGACCAGTATTTTTTGCAGTTTTTATAGCTAAACATTTTTTTTGGTCAAATTAAATCAAATAGGCCCGTATTACTTCTATTTAAACATGGAGTTTAATTTTATTTACATGGTGACCTCAATAGTTGTTAAATATGTCATAATCATAGAGGCATTAGATGACAAACGTTTTAAATGAAAAAAAAGCTCTCTTGAAATTCCAGAATTATTGATATCACCATAAGAATAAAATTAAACTTTGTTTGTATAGAAGAATATTTAATTTACTCTTGCTATAAAAACTGCAGAAACACTTCCCTTTTCTCATCTTCCTTAAGCAGCGTACAAACAGTGTGAGGCAGCGTGCTTAGCATGACTTGTGATGCACGCCTCGCTCTATCCATACCTGTCAATCTTGTCCTGAGGGATGCACAGCACACATGTGTCATGAGCCGTGTTAAGCACGCTGCCTTGGACTATCCCCACCTTAAGAACTGAAAATAGAATCAAAATATATTTTTAAGTTCATAAAAGTTTTGATTGGTTGTTAAAGGCTGAACATTTTTATAATCCCATTTTTATAATGCCATTTTATATCCTTATTTATTTAACTTTTTTTGTTTTCTTGAAGTATTATACTTTATCCTTTCTCAGGTATTTAAGTGTATACACACAAGTCTCTGAGTACTTAACAGTAAGTAGTAATTAATAATGATTATTGTCACAATGTGTCACATTGTCACATATTTTTTATGATTTTCCTAACTTTTCAGTTATTTTTGTATAGTAGCTAATAGTTTTTAAGATGTTTATTTTAATGTTTTTATAATAAATACATAATGTTCAATACATAGGTAATTTGTTTTATGTGTTATTTGGAATAGAGCACTAGGTTAAATCACGGTTTTAATTAGGAGGGACTTACCTTGGTGATACTAAGTAGAAATTGGTTAGATAGAACACTAAAAAACACACAAACACATTTTTATTTTTAAGGACAAGCTTTCACTGTCACAGACAGCTTCATCAGGTCAAGAGAGTAGACTGATACTCTTGGTTGAACTGCAAGGTTGACTGTCCACAGCTGACTGTTTTTCAGTTATGATAGAATGGTGGCTGTTTTTAATGCTTGTTGTTTGATGGATTTAATTTGACCAAGTAAAAATATATATTAGACATTGTAAACAAGAGAAAGAATATCAGACATGAAGGTGAGAATAGTGTTGAAAATAACAAAAAGAAAGGAACAAGGTGAGAAAGCCAAATAATGACAAAAAAGAAAGGAGGAAAATACTAAAAATATTAAGGTTATTTGGAATAGAACACTAGGCTACTGTCCATATCTGCAAATTATCTGACACCCTGTGTATTTAGTTGTTAATTTTGACTCTCTTGTATTAGATTGTAGCGAAACTAAGAAAAGTTAAAGCATATTAAAATTAGAAAAGTGTATTAGGGGTTTGTCCCTCTTCACATTCATACATTTGGTTAAGTGTTGAATTACTGGTCTGGGGCCTGGTTGTTAAGTTTATCCTAGGGTTAAAATTGGTTCTGAACCACCAATAGGAACCATTAGAGTTCTAAAAAAAATTCACTTGAAAAATTGAAAATAAAATAAATATTTTTAATCTCTGAATCTCAAATTGGAAATTTTCTCAAATCTCGAATATCCTTAAGGATATGAGGGTTCCATATCTATTTACAAGTGACCTAATTGTTAGTTTATAGGACTGAGATGTGATTAATTGAAGTGCAGCCAATAGTTACCTTGATCTTATGAATGACTTGGCACAAATAACCTTTTAGATCTGTTCTTGGTTGTGTTTTAGTTGAGCATCCATTCTATTTCTTGTGATTGTAGGTCTCTTACAAGCTGATTGACTTGGGTTATGCCAAGGAGCTGGATCAAAGTAGTCTTTGTAGTTCGTTTGTCGGAACTTTACAATATCTTGCACCAGAGCTATTCACCAGTAAAACGTAAGATATTTTTATTAGACTATGTAAGTTTTTATTGGTACAGAAACAAAATGTGTTTAATTTAACAACACTCTTGATTGTTTCTTAAACCTGTAAACTTCAATTTTATATCTCCCATAAACATGAAATAATACTCATCTTAAAGGGGTAGTATTACATGTTTCCCCATTCACAGGGAGTAATACTCACAGATTGGTATTATTCTGGTATTTTTATCTAAACCATGTTATTGGTAATATATGAAAGTCCATACATTGCAGTGTGTAGTTAGTAAGCAAATAATTATTTCCGAATATGTTGACATTAGTCACTTTCAGTCACTGTTTGCAATAAAGATACCACCTCTCCTATGGTGGATACCCTTATGGTGGTGTGAAGTAAATGCAGGATAATTTCACATGACACATTAAGAGTTGTGACGGTGACCTGGTGGTCTAGGAGTAAGGTGTCAGACTTCTGTGCTTGGAGTCTGGGGTTCAATCCTCGGTCCCAGCACAGATTTATCTTATTGACAAACCCTTCCTTCACCTCTGACAATACGTGTATTAATCACAACTTGTGAATGTGTGGAACTCCAGGCCTCCAACGTTATTCGGATCCCACGTTAAACTGTAGGTCCTCCATTTCATCTCACAATCACCCTAACATTACACATTAGCGTAAGTGCATATAATCCAAACGGGTAGTAAGATGCGATAATAATAAGAACTGTAACGGGGTAGAGCATTAGTAGAGACACATTTCTCTCTTATAAGCAACATCATTTGGAATCAAGCTTGGTAAGCTTGCTCTCTTTTAGGAAGAGTTCTTTTTTTAAATAAATGGGGTGCATGTTGAGAGGAGTTTTTTATAATTATAGTATTATAGTGGTAGTTTACTATGCATAGTTTCCATTTGAAGGACAGGACATTGAATAAATAATATCTAAACTAAAAATTATTAAATAAAATTACTCGCCAATAAAAGGATGAAAAACCACTACTTGAGGAAATCACTGTTGGTTCTCTTTGAACTCAATCAAAACCCTACTCTCCCTGGTCAGAGTTCGACCAAGTTCTGTCAAGACAACTTGGTTCATTTTATTAGCCATTCATGGTTATGAAGCTACAAAAAAAAGCTTTAAAAATTGTACACGTTTTAATTTCTTTTGAAAACATTGCTCCACAGGTTAAAAAAAAATTTACTTTTACTTCAAAGTTAATTTAAAGGACATTAAAAATCTAAACTATTGTGGGATAAATACTCTAAACATTTTTCACATTATATTGAAACTAACATTTGTTAGAGATTACTGCCAATTACACACTTTCATCACAGACTCTTTATTAAACTACGAGGAATGTATGAATCTGGGTGTAGGCAACACTTTGATGGCTCAGAGGTAGGGCATTAGCATACTGAACCAAAAGTGTTGGGTTCAATTCCTGTGTCCAGATGTCATCTTTCAATATAAATATACTGTAACTATGTAACATTTTATAACACTCAATTTAGCACTCTTACCATGACGGGTAACTATGGTTCAGCCTATAAGATAGGGCCATATACTGTAAATTGCAAGGACTAGGTAAAACTAATACCTCTCAGGGTAGTAGGAGTCTACACTTAAGAGCACAAATCTGAGAATCCACAAAACTAAAGATTGTTGGTAAATTTTTTATGTATGTATGCATGTATGTATGCATTTTTTGGATGGTTGAATTATCTATAGATTCTAAAACATCAAAAGTTTATTCCTGAAACTTTATATTTAAAAAAAATTCATATTAACTCTTATGAAAGAAAACAAAATGTAAACATGTAAATAAAACTTGGCATATTTTGCCATTAGAGTATGAATGTAGGATATTAAGAGCCATTTTATTTCTGTTGAAGCTACACCAGTTCTGTAGACTACTGGAGTTTGGGTCTGCTTTCTCATGAGGTCATCACTGGTGTGCGACCCTTTCTACCACACATGCCTCCAGTTTCATGGTATGTTGACCTGCGTTTATGGTTTTTTACACAATAATTCAGAGAAAGTGACAACAGCTAGCCTTTGTTTACCTTAGAGTTCCTACGTATCCTAAAAAATATAGAATTTTAAAATCTCTCTTCCAGGCCTAGAAATGTTACAGAATCTCTCATTTTTTCCAATCTTTTCTGGAATTTTTTAGGTAGTCCTGGAAACTCCTTTGTCCATTTAAAAAAAATACAAAGCCCTATACTTACATATTACCCTGTTCCCTTACAGGGTAGGCAAAAAACTGTAAATATAGCCAATTAAAAAATCTCCATACTTAATCCATCCTCACTAACTTTCTCCACACTTCCCTATTCTTACATTCATCCTTCGCTTCAACAACATCCATACACAAGAGTCATGCATGCTCATTTATTCTTAAAACTCTTAATGTTTCTCTCTTTCACACATTCGTCTACAACATTTAGCTACATTTTACGTGGCCAACCCCTTTTGATCCAAACACTCTACCTTCATATTTGCTTCTTCATTCAATCCACACTCATCCTATGAACACGTCCAAACCAAGATAAGATGCTTCTTTCTCATTGTTTTATTGGATGCCTTTCAAAATGCACTCTTTCAGCACCCACTCATTACTGACTGTCCATACAAGTTTTTTCACCTATATTTCTTAGATACCTCACAACATTCACATTTACCTTGCTCTTTTGTTTTGACTGACAAACTCACGCTTTGCATCCATAAAACAATGTTGGCATCAACACACTTTTATATACTGCCATCTTTGACTCTTGATAATTAATACTTCATTCTTTGCAATAGTTCACATATATACAACTATTCTCCTAGATGCATTCACCCATCTGTAAATCTCAGCATCTATCCTTCCACTTCCACAGAACATTCTGCTCAGATACACAAGATCATTCACTTGTTTTAACAGTTTTTCATTTATATTAAATTGACAATCATTTCCTGATCTGTCCTTATCAAAAACCAATACCATGGTTTTAGAAACATTTATATCAAGATCCATTCTGTCTGTCGCCACACTCACAATTTAATGCATTCTGCAAGTCACTCTCATTCTCAGCCATTAATATGGCATCATCTGAATATAACAGCACTCCCATGTCCAATTGTAAACCAATCGCATCCTCACAAGCATCCATGAAAACATTAAACAACCATGGAGATATAACACACAATCTTGTATAACATCCTGTACAATGTAAAACCATTCGTTCAAAGATCCATCCACCCTAAAGAACGTTCAAAGATCCATCCACCCTAAAGAACGCGTTATTTCCATCATACACCGCCTATCTGGACATGACTTATAAACTAACTTATATCTACTATAGAACAGACACAACATCCCGCCCCCAACCTTTAAACCCACATTTCACCCATTATTATTTGCAAGTAAGGTTATTTTATGTTTTAATTATTTGAATAACTCGTGTCATGGACTACATTAAAAAAAAAANGGTGTGGAAAGGTGCAGGCTTGCGGGAGTCGGGAGCCTGCATTAAAAATATATGTATATTTAAGTAAAAGAATCTATGTACCGATGTGTATTTTGCCAAGATTACTATATTCACTTGTCCTGGAGAAATAGTAGAAAATCCTTGAAAAGTCCTTGAACTGTCCTGGAAAAAATTTCCTGATTTTCTGTAGGAACCCTGTTACTTTTGTAAAATATAGGGCCATAGTATAATCCATCAAGGAAAGACATACCTTTCAGGGTAAATGGAGTGTACCTTGTTTAGTATATAAGGCAGACCTTTACAGCTTTTCACAAAATTAGTACAACTGATTATCAACTGATTTAAGTTGTTTGCATAGCATTTAACAAAGCATATAAGCTGCTTCGGTGGCCGCATGTTCTAAGGATTCACTCTCATGTTTAACTAGACTGTCGATGAGATAGAGATCAGGGTTTAAATCCCGGTTGAGTGAACTGATATTTTTTCCAAAATTGTTTTCCACTCTCCCTACAAACATATATAGGTGCACTTCCTCTAAATTCTATCATCCTCATCCTTAATTCACTAGCATAATTAGTACATATATACACATCTTAACAGGCAGTAAGCTGTGGCGCTAAACAAAAAAGCAGAATTTTCATTGTAGTTAACTCATTATGTAGAATGATAAATATTGGCCAATAACTATTTCGTTTACTTAATACAATTTTGTAATAGTGAAATAACCGGTGTGTTAAACGCGCAAAGGAAAAAACATTTTAGCCCATAATCCTACTGGAAGCATAGTAGCTACATATTTGATTGATGTACTTGGAATAAGATGTGTAAAAACTATTTTACAGTACTTAAAATATTGGTTATTTTTATTTTTTATACAGGGTGATTCGTAATTGTATACATTAAAGTGGTGCAGGGGAATTTAGACGAAACTAAGTCTTATAACACCATATTGCTGGGATCACTTCTATATCAAGAGAGTAACAGGAACAGGTCTGACATACTATCATTATGTCATAGAGTTTTTTTATTCACCTCGATAGTAGAACATTGCACGTTCATAGGAGATGTTCAAAGTGTCCACCATTGCACTCACAACACAGTTCTGCTCTCCTGCACTGTGACTATCATGTTTGTTGGATGATGTGCGGCATATCCCGGATCGTATTTCCAGCAGCCAAAATTGCATTCCACAGATGTTCTCTCATGTTGTGCCTTTGGGAGTACACAATTCCCTTCAAGTGGCACCATAACCAGAAGTCGCAAGGAGTGAGATTAATTGATAGTGCCGGCCATGCAACCGGCCCATGGCATCCAATAAATCTCCTGGGAAAGTATTTGTCCAAATGGAGTCTCGCTGCACGGTCGCAATGTGCAAGGACTCCATCCTGAAGCAGCTACATGTTCAGCCATGTTGCCAGCGAAACATCTTCCAGTAGTTGGAAGAAAATGGTATGCAGAAAGTGTAAGTAGTTTTTACCTTGTAGTTGGGTAGGCATTTCATATGGTCTAAGTATAATATCATCCACAACTCTCGCCCAAACGTTGATGAAGGATTTAAATTGTGATTGGACCTCCAGGATGGCATTTGGATTTGTCTCGGCCCAAATTTGTTTGTTGTGGAGATTGACATTGCCACTTTTGTTAAATGTTGCTTCGTCATCCATTACCAGCACTCTGTCGAGGAATTGTGAATATGTGGCATGGTGGTGCAGCATCTACTCCGTGTAGCATACGTACGAGCAGCCAGCGACAGCAGATGTAGGTCACTTCTCACAGTAAATCAGAATCATATTGGTCAGTTCCTTAATTGTGTATTGGTCCCCCATCTTACAAGCCACTTTCATTCATAGCAAGTAACTGAGTGTGATGTTCCATGTCTCCATGACGCCGAATGATGCATTTGCAATGCTACCATGAAATGTTGCCATATCTTGGTAATAAAGCAGCCCGGAAATATTTTGTTTTGAGACTCTTAGTTTATTTTTCAGTGAAAATTCTACTGCACTACTTTATTGTATGCAATTATGAATCATCTTGTAATAGTATAGCATTTTGTATAGAAAAATCAAACTTAAATTAGTTAATTCTTACTAACCATTAATTTTAAAATTATTTATATTTATAAAATGCTACAAATCAACTGCTGTAATATTGGTTTAGAATTTGTTTAATAACTCTGTGAAATAGACTTCACAATTTAAAAAAAAACTAGGTTTAGTATGCCTCATATTTCATTAATAATAAAAACACATTTTATTTTATCAATATCATTGAATACACCACAATTTCATTTATAATGGTTCTAAACACCAAAATAATGAGAGTTTACCATTCACCCAAATAAAAATAAAAAACACTTCAGAGTTTAAGTATTTTATTTAAAACTCAATTATTCATATCAAAGTATAACTTTAATGTTAAAAAACTTAAATAAAATGTTTTCAACATGACATAATATGTTCATTTTCAGGATGAGTCATGTTAAGGAGAAATCCACAGAACATATTTGTGTATATCAAGACAGAACTGGTTCAATTATTTTCAAAGCTAATCTCTTCCCGGAAAATAACATTTCCAGGTATGTAATTTGTTGTGCAAAACATTAAAATAAGTTAAGTACTTATTTAAAGTTTCTTTTTACTGAACTGACATAATTCAAGATTATAGTTCCAACATTGTCATTGTTTAACCAACTTACTAAATTATTATTCTAAGTAAAATTCTTTATATAGTGTACATTCACTGTAGATTTAAATATCTTTTTCATATATAAATTAGAAGTACCTTCAAGGCCCCAATAAACAAATACATGTTGGAACTAATTAATACAGGTTTCCTACGCTCTGGAAAGTCAGGGAAAAAAATAATAGTCAGGGAAAGTCAGGGAAGCTTTAAAAAGGTCAGGGAAAGTCAGGGAAATGACAATTCATGTCTTCATGTCACACTTAGAAAAAACAAAGAAAATATTTTTTCTATTTACTGCGTCATAAGCCACTGCCCCAATGAAGAAAGCTGAGGGGCACTTACCATGCTCAAACTTGCCCTAACACAAGTTTTGGTAGCATTTTATTTCAGAATGTGAACGCAGAGGTCTCCTAGCCTGCACATGACAATTCTTTTAACTTTAGTGATCACTTGTTTTTGTTCTTGTTCAAGGTTTGTCATCGTTATAGTTTGATACAGTGCACCAGGACTGATTAGACTACACCAGCAATGTCTAACAAAAAAACCGTTTTTAACCAGCTCTGGCTAAGCCCAGACCATTTTCCTGAATTCTCATACTGGATAAGTGGTGTTGAAAGTAATAAGCTGCAGGCATTTTGTAAAGTGTGCAAAAAAATTATAAACTTAAGTAATATGGGAAAGCAAGCATTAGCTTCCCATGCAAAAGGACCAACTCATATCAAAACTCTTGAAACTTTGACAAATCAACGCTCTCTGTTGACTTTTTTTTCAAAAAAGTCAAGTGATTCAGGTTCATCGAGCTCCCCAGTTTCAAGAGAATCTCTGGCACACAAAGACATTCTACCTAGTGATGATTCTGCTGGTTGCTCGAAGAGTTTTTCTGTTTCATCGAAAATCGTAACGTCGCAGAAGGAAGCTGTTGCTAAAAGTGAAATTAGTGTAGTGCCTCAAAGAAACCATAACACTTTTGTTATAAAAGATGATATAACTAAGGCGGAAGTCATTTGGGCTATGCAAGTTGTTGACAAAAAAATGTCTTTCAATTCGTGCAATAATTTAAGTACAATTTTTCAATTGATGTTTCCCGAGTGTTCCATTGCCAATGCCTTTACCCTTGGTGGAGACAAGGCTGCATACTTCATTGTGCATGGCTTGGCTCCATTCTTTCATAATAATTTACTGGACCGCCTAAAATCATGTAACAACTTTGTAATTTGTTTTGATGAGGCATTGAATAAAGTTATTCAAAGAGGACAGATGGACATTGTAATTAGATTCTGGGACAAGGAAAATCATAAAGTCATCAGTCGTTACTTAAACAGTGTGTTTTTCGATAGGAGCACTGCTGAAGAATTACTGAAGCATTTTCTGGATGGTATTTCTCCTCTTCCACTCTCTAAGTTGATACAAGTGTCAATGGATGGCCCAAATGTCAATTTAAAGTTTATAACACTTCTTCAGGAACACCTCAAATCTGTAACAGACAATGAAGTATGTAGTTTGCTAAATCTGGGAACATGTGGGCTTCATGTTGTTCATGGTTCCTTGAGAACAGGAGTAGAGTCTGTTGATTGGGATATAAGTAGCTTATTACGTCACATGTACTACCTGTTCACTGACTCTCCAGCTCGTCGAGCATTGTTCACCCAGTTGACAGGGTGTACAACTTTTCCATTGAAGTTCTGTGGTGTGCGTTGGTTAGAGAATGCGAAGTGCTTTCAAAGGGCATTACAAATTTGGGACCATGTTATTAAGTTTCTCAAAGAAGCAAAACTTCCTAAAACAAAACCTGTAGAGACACTGAAAAGAGCAGCCTGTGATCCATTCCTAAAGTGTAAACTAGCGTTCTGCAAGACAATTGCAGATGAATGTCAGCCTTTCCTGCAACGGTTCCAGACATCAAAACCAATGACTCCATATCTTTTTGAAGCTGTAGAGAAACTTCTAAGATACCTTATGAATCGTTGTGTGAAACCTGATCTTATGAAGTGCACGGGTCCAAAGTTACTGTCTATTGACACAAAAAAATCAGAAAATTTGATCCTTAGCAAAAATATTGATATAGGATTTGCAACAAAACGTTTGTTAGGAGAAACTGCGATCACAGTAACAGAAAGACAAAAATTAGAATTTATACATGAGTGCCGCAGTATGTTAACCACCATGATTGCAAAACTACAAGAAAAAAGTCCCTTAAAACAGAAAGCTGTGAGAGGTTTGTCTTCATTGGATCCTTGTGTTATTCAACATTCACCTCAACTGGCCCAGAAGAGATTTTCTTTTCTTTTGGAGGAACTCAACCATGCCAACATCATAAATGATGTTCTGGCTGAAAATGCCAAGAAAGAATACTTGCATTTTTGCAACCTCAAAAAATCTGAGCTTCAAGAAATATTTCGTCCTTGTGATCAGTTTAGTGATGAAGTAGGACTTGACACTATTTATGGTAGCTTTCTAATAGGAGAAGCAAACTACAAACATCTTTGGGAAGTAATAAAGATTTGCCTTGTCTTGTCGCATGGGAATGCAACTGTTGAAGGTGGTTTTTCAGTCAATAAATCTTTACTGGTTGAAAACATGCATGAAAAGACAGTCATTGCACAGCGTCACATTCATGATGAGATACAAGAAGCAGGAGGGATTAAAAATATACACATTAGCAAAAAGATGTTGGATTACGTGAGAGGTGCTCGGAAACGCTATCATGAATACTTAGAGATGAAGAAGCAAGAAAAAAGTGAAAAAGACAAGAAGAAGGCAGAAAAGAGGAAATTAGATATACAAGTTAAAGATTTAGAAGGAGAAAGAAAAAAATTAATGATGGCAACTGAAGAGAAACGAGAAGCAATAGACGTGGAGTTGCAAGAACTGAAGAAGAAGCAAGCTTCACTTTATTAAATATAACATAGTTTCTTATTGTATGACTATAGTGATAATTTTAATAAAAATAAAATTGACTTGAGACATGAATAATATGAAAGCAGACAGAGTTCCTGTTGTAAGCTATTCAGTTCAGGAAATGTACAGTTTAGGTAAAATAAAACTGTAATGATACCAAACTCTTTAGTATGTTCTTAGTGGCCTGTTATTTAATACGTATTTCTGCACATGATACCAAAGGGAATCAAGTTTGTTACAAATTTTTGATAGGGATTATTTTTCCATCATTTTCCCTCAACTGATTGGCAAGATGTCTGCTTTCTTATTCTTCCATGAGAGGTGAGGCAAGGTCGGCTGTAAGGGGGGAGGAGGCCGAAATAAATTTATTTAAATTAATATTTTCACGTGTATAGTACCGTAAAGTTATAATGGAAATTTTATGAGAAATTGGTCAGGGAACTTGGGAAAATAGTCAGGGAAAAGTCAGGGAGAATATTTTTACAAATACTGTAGGAACCCTGTAATATACAACTAAAAGGTATGTAACATCTTGCCCTTTTCAGTAATCTCAAGCACCATATGGAAATTTGGCTACGACATATTCTAGAATGGGACCCAAAGAAACGCGGTCGAAACTCTTCAAATAAAATAGTAGTATTTGATCTTTTTGATGAAATTTTCAAGCTTAAGGTAAGAACCATCATAACATTAGTATAGTTCTTGTTTAATTCCTTATTTAGTTTATTGGCACTTTTAAATTCTTCCAGCTTCAAAATATACTCTGGACTAAAATAGTTAGTGATATTAAAAAAATATATATATATATATTTTTAAAATCATTGTTAATAAACTTTTTAATATAGGGCCTACTTGTTGATCTTAAAGTTCTTAGTTTTAAATTTGATCTTATAGCTTAAGTTTTGAATCACATTAAATTATGACTTAACAAAAGTCTTGTTTATAATAGCAAAAAAATAAATAAATCAAAATCAAATGAATTTTGCTTTCCTTATTAGTTCCACAATGGTGAACCTTTAGGGCTACATTCTAGTCAGTTTAGGTAAGCTGTATACCTTTCAGGATAGACAAAGGGTGAGGAACACACTTTTTACAAAATTGATGAGACCTATCATTTTATTTTTTATTAAAAAACAACCTAACAAAATTTTCCTCATCTAGAAAGAAATGTTCTAAAAATTACATGTTTTTATGCTGATTTTACATGGACTAATCCCACATTCTTAACATAAGTAACAGACCAGAACCATAACAACCAGCCAATGAACATATTTGACATCATTGTATTGGTGCATCATGAGCATAATAGACTTAAACCTGTCACAAGACTTCAGTCTTGCATCACAGGATGAATGTAGAGTGCTTTATCGGTAACACATCTTCATAGTTATTGCAAAATACCTATTTAGTTCATGACTTTTTACTGATATCCATAAACTGTTTTCCTTCAGTTTATTATTTGTTCCTTGTAGATTTACTTTCGCATAGCAGGCCCAACTTATATCTCGACTTGCGTGAAGTATGGAAGTTAAAGGAAAAAGATAGACCTCTGATATGGCCAGAAATATGTTCAGTGCATTCATATTTGAATGACTACTCAAAATTGTCCACGATGACGGGAGGGAACAGAGCGACAATGTTTCTTGTTAATAACCACAGTATGGCCCTATTAAGCCAGAATTAAAGATTTGTGCACAATACTTACCTGTGAAGCCATTCGAAAATGGTAAAAAAACAGCCTTTTTAATGCCTTTTTATCCAAATATACTCTAATATTTCACAATGTTCTGTGTTAAGAACATCTATTAACTCATCCCTATTAATGTTTAATAAAAAGTGATCCACATACAATAGTGTTTGTGTAGATTTACGATTTCAAGCCGAGTGTATCACAGAGTTGATGGGCATGTTTGTGATGCACCACGCTCTTAATGGAAACAGCATAACTTTTTTTTTAAGAAACATCTAAATATTCTATGTATTTTTCTTTTGCTCTTCATACACATGCTATTTTTGTGCCCATAGATTATCACTGTATATTGTGCATCCACATATCAGCGTCTAAGCTACGAGGTGAATGATGATACAAATATGATCACACTTTGTGAATGGGTGGAAAAGGACACAGGGTTGAAAGCAAATGACCAAAAGTGGCTATTGCCTGATGGAAATGAGGTCGGCATGACCAAGGAGTCCGCCCATTACTGGCACCCTATACATCCATCAAACAAAACACAGGTTGTATACTTAACAAATCCATTGATAAACACACAGGTTGCAAATCATTGTAAATATGGCATTGTCTGTATCAAGGAGAACACATTTCAATGTTAATTTATATTGATTAATTTACTGAGCTAAAGCCAAAAATAAATACATTTATTACTATCTCAAATTTAAATAAATAATAGGAATGGCCCCTTGAATCCCTTAAATCCTCTAGGATATTTGAGATCAGAGGATTTGAGAAAATTTCAGAGACTCAAATTCTTAAAAAAAAATTCTATTTATATTCATCTTAGAGCTCTAATATTGCTAATTGGTGATTCAGGATGAACTTAACAACCAGACTCCAGACCAGTAATTTAACACAACTGAATATATGAATATTATAATAAATTGATTATATGAAAGAATGTTAACAGTTACTATTTATATTTTATATTATATTCCTTCATATGGTCATAATTTTTCCCAAGATTCGGGATTTGAAGATAAATTGGAGATCCAAATTCAAGATTTGGATTTTTAAAATAGGGGATTCTACCCTTTAATAAATAATAGTCACATAAATGTTTGATAGTTAAATAATTTATGAAAATCAATTAGTACAATTTCCCCCTTTAAAAAAAACAAAACAAAGCAGGGTAAATATTACCATTCATTAAAATAAAACTATATAAATACATTAAATACCTACTATAAAATTAAATAATACATTTAGAGCTAATAATAATAATAATAATAATAATGTAAGCAGTGAACTAATTTTAGTAAGTATGTTTAATTTACCTTCTAAATAAATAAAAATGATATTGTTTGGAGGTTATAAAATGGTAAACTACTTTTAGTAACTATTTAAGTTTATTGGTAAGAAACCAGACTCAGAGAAATCCTGTTTTGCTGAGAATGGGGGTTGAGCGTCAGGCCAGCTACCCACTTTGTAAACATTTATTTTTACGAAACCCTTGAATATAGCCTCAGAAACTGGACTGGATACAAACGTATCAACAAACAGGATATGTTAAAAAGGACTGAGATCAGGTACATAAAGTATATGAACAGTAAATGCTACAGGGGCAGTAATAACCTTTGAAGAAGAACTCTGGAAATACCATATGTATCTAGCTGCATTCTAAGAAATTAGATGGAGAGAAGAAGGAATGAACTACACTATCTTCCACACTGGAACAAAGGGAGTAACGTGCTTGTTTTGTACAGGAATAGCCAGCAAGACCAATATAGTTTTAATGTATTTAAGTTTGAGACAACTAACCATTGTAAGAATTTTAATTCTGTTAATTTACATTTCATTTAACTTTAATTTATTCTTAAATGATTATTTATTTAAAAGTTATTATTTTCAACAGACATTGAATTGCGTTGAAGGAAACACCTAATAATGATGCAAATACATGTATCTGATCAATAAATATTTTTTTACTGGAGTTTTTGTCTGAATATTCCGTCCCCGCTTTAAAAACCATCCTGATCAATTTTAATTTTATTGTCATCTTCTAAGAGACTTATAAGGGCCGCACTATAAAGGAGGAAAGAAATTTACTCCAGCAGTGGGGGAGGGGAGAGATGTTGGAAGAAGCGAGGCCGGGCATTGTTGTAAAAGAAAAAAGACGTGATGGAAGAAAAAGTAAAAAGTTTTTTTGGGAAGAAAGTCTTGTGATAATGGCAGGTTTTATTAGTGCCGATTACACCACAATTATGCCAGTAAAAGATAGTACGATATCTTTGACAACTTTAATAACTTCCAGAACAAGACCAGAACTTATAAGTGAGACTGTCTGATCCACTAACATCTAACATCCTCAACGCCGAAGACTACATACGAAACACCACTAACATGAGGTGATATCAACCCAAACTTTAATTGTGATTCATCCTTCAATTTATACTAAAATTTCGACCAGACCTCATTCAACGTTTAACATTTATTGCTCCAAGTTTAAAGGTTAATATTAATTTTAGCATAATTCACTGACATTAGAATTTTTCTTGTAGATGTATTTTTTCTGTTTCATCGTTGACTCTAGAAAGAAACTTAATTTTTTTTGGCCAAAGTAACAACTTCAACGAATGCAAGGACCTTATTTAACATTAATTATTTTAGTGTCCAACGACCAACCTCAATGAGGAAATTTCCTACAAAGGTATACAGTATATATATTTAATGATTTCCAATTGTTTATTAAATAGTTGCTCGTTCCATAAGTCCACTTAAACAGTAAAGGTATATTTTTTCCAACATGACCCAGAGGTCCTGAGAGAGTCCTGTTCTCAATTTTGTTGTTGTAATATGTTTTTTTTTAATTTTAATTTTTTTTCTCTCTCTCTCTCTCTCTATATATATATATATATATATATATATATATAGAGAGAGAGAGAGAGAGATAGATAGATAGAGAAAGACTATCTCCTCCATCCACTTGCTTGCCACTCTTCCAATAGTTATCCTCTTTAAATGCCCGAAACATTGCTTCCTTGATCTGGCGATTTTTTCACAAAAGGGTTCTTTCATTTTAGTCTGTGTTTGTATAACATCATTTCTTATTTTGTCTTTCTTAGTGTTTTCCATTATCGTGTGGATAAATTTCATGCATAATTTAACACAATATCTGTGTTCACTTTTCATGCTAAGACTGAAGACAAGGATGATGAAGAAAATTATATGTTTTATAAAATCATAAGAGGGGCTTTTCAAAAAGTTACCCCAGTATGATATGAAACTGATTATAGGAGATATAAATGTTAAGATTGTAAGAGTGTGTATGTGCAAAGCAAATAAGAGCCAACACACACTGCATGAAGAAACAAACAATAGTGGGGGAGACTCTCTTACAGGAACTAAAAACCTTGTTTATATGCGTTAAATAAAATTTCCAGTGTGAGGATATTATTTAGAAGAACAAAAATAAGAGTATATAAAACAATATTAAGACCAGTGATACTCTATGGGTCTGAAGTGTGGACGTTAAGCAAGAACATGGATAAGAATTTTCTATTTTAGTGTTGGAAAATAAAATACTGAGGAATATTTTTTTGTACCTGTGCAAGAGAATGGGGAATTCAGAATTAGGAAAAATATTGAGATACTGTTTATGATCTTTTTAAGAAAGCAAATCATGACGGCAATAAAAATAAGCAAAAGAATTGAGTGGTTTGGGATTGTATTGAGAAGGGAAAAGACAATAATAAAACAGGTTTACATAGGAAAACCAGAGGTAAGATGGCCACTGGGTAGAGTGAAGCTCATATGGGGTGATGGAGTAAGGTGTGACCTACATTGACTGTATATGGATGAAACTACCGCTGTCGACAGGAAAGCTTGGAAGAGGCTATACGGTTCAAATGCCCAACTAGGCAAAGGTAAAATATACCTTTTACCAACTATGTTTTTAAACAATACCTTGGGAAGACTGCAGATATCAGATCAAAGGTTAATTCTTATCAACTAAAATTCAAATTAGGGAGAATTAAACCAAAATTTCAAAATATATCTAAGCGTAAAAGTCAAACAATTTGTGCTGAGCTTTGCAAATTATGAGGATTATGAATACAGAACATCCTTTTGAAACTGAGTTATACAATGTTACATTTGTCATATTTAGTTTGAATTTGGCCGGGTGTATTAAGGGTGGTTTTCCCTAAATAGTTTCCCACACTATCTACACATGTGCAGGCACACCTCTGAATTCAAGCTTCCTTATTCTTAACTAGAGTAACTAGTACATAGGTGTATAACCGGAGCGAGTAATATGGCCCGGTGGTAAAAAAAACATTGCCAAAGATAATAGAAACAATAAAAAATAACATAATAGAATAAATAGAAGTGTGCACAAATACCATTTCTTAATCAAATCAGATACAAATATTTGAATTAATATCAAATAATATAATTAATAAAATAGTTAGTTTGATTACATTTTTGATGGAAATTATTTTTATTGATTAAAATCTTTGAAAATGGTGTTTATCTTTAACTATTTGCATAGGGAAAAAAACCATACAAAACATCATTTTTAGCACCTCTTCAATTTGCTCTTGGTATGAAATTGCAAAATATTATCTAGGCTTAAAAGTTACTTTTCTTAAATGTTTTCTCTACTCCCTGTCTGGCTCTTCAACAACAGACACGCCAAACCCTAATAAATGTGTGACCTTGGAAGCCACTTCCTTCCCCCACTGCACCTCAAAAGATAGAAGAATATTTCTGTCCTTCTCTCTAAATCTTTTAAGCGCTTTCACTTGCTGAACTCAACAAATCACTGTTGATGGACAGAGCACAATAAGTCCCGAGCCTCCCAACTTGTTTATCTCTTTAGTGGTAAAAAAAAATGAAGAAGAGAGACTAAAAAAGAGATTAACAGGGATTAATCAGCACTAACTGCTAGAACATGAGTGCCACCCTTTGTTTTGTTTCCCACCCAAAAATTTTCAGGAAAGGGTCAATCCTGCCCGACCACCGGGAATAGATAGACTTCTGACATTTTTTCTGAGGGTTAGGGATTCCAGCCACCCTTATTATAATAATATATTCTTTATATTACATTTTTAATTTAAAATAAATTATTATTTTAGAAAGAGACCAGGTAAAAATAGTAGAAAGATTCATTCATTTATCTAATAACCTACTTAGCTATTTTTATTTTCATGTCTTGGTCATGGCAACAGACGTAAACAACTTTAATCAAGTATAATTCAAAATGGACGACAATATTGAGTAAATTTACCTAAGTGGTTTTAAAGCTTTATTACGTTATTAATGTGAAGATTGATATTAATTTTTAACAATTTGTTAAGTAACCGAGTGTTTTATAAGTGGAAATGCTGATATCATCTCGATTAAATAAACTATGCTTACTATTGCATTTTAAAAATTGATTATTAAGTACATCAAGTAGATGCTCGAAAATGACGAGCCTACAAAACTTTCAATCTCTATCTTGAGCATAAAGGACGAGCTTGATTCAAAGCTCGAAATCTGAGTTCTCGCAGAGCCCTAGTTTAAATAAAATGGCTAATTTATATTTCCTCTAAATACTTCATCTATATATATAAAATATCTCTTTGAATAAGTGTATAGAAAATATATATAGTGTCATACAAATGTGATCATATTTAACATTAATTAGATCTCTAAGCAAATTAGTTTTTTTTAGTAAATTCACTTTTAGATTAAAAAACTTCCAATACAAATATAACAGCAGGGCCCCTAATGTTTATTTTATGCCACTGTATATATATATCCATAGTCTTAGGGTGTAATTACTTTGCTAAATCTAAAGGATTTAATAATATTTTCATGTTAGTATCATTGCTTTAAAATGACGTAGGTCTCTTTACCACAAATTCATTTTTATTTCTGTTTTCATGTAGGAAAATGGAGTAATGCTCTATGTTTATAGAAAGTCCATGCTGAAAATGCCTGATGTAACTCCCAAAATTCCTCCATTTGTTATTAATATGTTAGAAGATCCACAGTCAAAAATGGAATATCAATATCAAAAGAGGGTTTGGGCTCAGTCAGTGTTTTTCTTTAAACAAGAGGTTAAACTGTACCAGACATTTGTCAAGGCAAATATGGTGAAACTGTAAGTACATACATATTAACACGTGTTCAGACAAGTATGGTGGTGCTCAAACATTGTATATTTCAAACAGATCCTTTGCTATGTATAATGCCTCCTTTACACATTCACCCGAATGTTTCTCTGAATGTTCAGCCGAATGCCTGCGTCACAAATTAGGACAAATGCTGTCTGTACAAAGGCAGGACATATTATTAGACTAAACTTATTAGCTTCAGGTCAGAGTTTTTATTTTTATGCAAGTCTGCTTTATTCTAATAACGAATTTTTGTGAAATACATAATATTATTGCTATCTGGTTTTGTGTATAACAATCTTCTTCCTAAGTAACTCATACATTGGCAGTTTTCTTAGGTGAAAGCTCTGCTGTCTTACCCATAAACTCTAAATGTTGCTGGTTTGAAAGCCAAAAACATTAACAAAGAATCAATCTGAGAACTCAGGATAAATATATTAAAAACAAATCTATATTGTTAACAAATGGTAACAAACACCACTAAGAGATATTTTGTTTAATAACATTTAAAGTGAACATATGAATTGTTCTCACAAACACTGAAGTTAGAATTACACAAAAACAACAGGAACAGCTGATTAGTAGTTTTTGATTCAACCCAATTTAAACAGCTGATGCATATCATTATTGGAAACTTAAATTAAGAAAACTAATCAAAATATAATAAAAGTTATTTTAATATTGTTAATAATATTTTAATATTATTACTTTCAACTCTAAGTAAAAAAATATGATTGTGCAAAATTACTATCGCTTATAATTGAGAAAAAATCATAGTTTAGTCGAATAGTTTGTTCTGCCTCTGTACTCATTTGGCTTCATTCGAGTTAAGTTCAATTTCTTGGGGGGGGTTGCACTTGCTTGGGTTCTTTTGACTGGGCAGAGGTGAGTGACTCCAAGCAAAGGTGAATGTATGGTCTACACCAGTGGTTCTCAAACTGAACTCTCTCATGGCACAGTATATCTCCTCGAGATGAAGTGCGTGGTACACTGATCGCTTAGGCTGGCAATACTTTGAACTGACGTCATACGCGCACGAGCTGCTAGCCCAATAACATAACCATTCTTTTTGAGTGTTTTGTGAAAGTTATCTGCTGAATGTTTGATGGGTTTTTAAATGAGTGAATATGTGTTGTATTTAAATTTTGTGTTTATTTTGGTTAGGGCTTTAATCTTAAAATGGATAAGTAATTGGTAAAACGGGGGGAAAAAAACCTAATGCATATGTGGAGTATCAAAGTGTAAATGAACATGTAAACGAACAAATTGCAAGGTTGAGCTCCATGCAATCTGCTCCGCAGGCAGTACCGTTACTTGGTATAATGATGGTTACCTTAACTTTGGATTCACATATGCTGGCCCTGAAAACTGTCCGATTCCTGAATGTGTGGTGTGTGGGGAAAAACTTAGTAATGAGAGTATGATTTTGAGTAGATTAAAAATACATTTAAATACAAAACACAGTCATTTGACTGGAAAAGACAATAACTATGTTGGTCGTTTATTATCATCTGGTGTAAAACAAGAAAAAATTATGGAAAAAAGGAACACCTAAAACTGAAAAAGCCCAATTAGCCAGCTATAAAGTGGCTGAGATAGTAGCAATGAAGATGCAGCCTCACACCATTGCTGAAGATTTGATTTTACCTGCGTGCAAACAAATTAGGTCAGTTTAGAAGACGCGGTTGAGAAAGAAGTATCTTTAGTACCATTGTCAAATGATACAATTTATCGTTGTATTGATGACATGTCTTCAGATATTATGAAAAATACAGCCAAAAAATGGACTGATGGGCGAATACTCACCCTGCAACTGGATGAGGCAATGGGCATCAGCCAAAAGTGTATTGTATTGAGTTACAAATAACAACAAATAATCAGTCTCTTAGACTCAAATACAAAATATTTAAAGATTAGATTTTTTAGTTTATTCTTGTCCATACCAATTAATGTTGGAAAAAAAAATTTAAAATATATTTCCAGGTTATTATATTTTAAATATCTATACTTTGTAACTTATTTTTCAGTCAACATCTCATCTTAAAGAATAAACAAATAGTAAAAATGTTGGAAAATATAAACATTCAATTAAAGCAAACTCAAGCAATTTACAAGATTTATCAAGAGTTCTTACATGTTGACTTGGAATACCTTAAGAAATATAACCTAAGTAAGTTTACTACCATGAGAATATGGTATCTATATTACTTTAATTAGTTTTACCCATTAAATATTGTTTTTGTCATTGTATGAAGATAATACAACTATTAAATGAGATTGAATGTTTCAGTGATAACTTTTTATATATATAGATATATATATATATACACGACTTAGTTTTTTTTAAATAAATAATTAAAAGAAACTATTTTAATATTTCTTGATTGATTTTTGTAATTTGTTTTTTAATCTACAAAACTGATGTATATTGATGCAAAATTTTAACTGTTTGTATATTTATTTATGAAGCATGCTGATAATTGATTCTAGAAAACCTTATTTAAAGGTGAGTAAGGGAGGGTTTAAAATCATCAGTCTGAATGGGAGAGTTTTAAAGGCACATAATCAGTCCAAAGATATCTGTGTACTTACAAATGTAAAAGTTCATAGGAGAGTACAGTGAATTAGGGGGCAAGGGAATTTTCAACTTTATAAAGCATATAATAGACGTCACAGATTAATCAAAAAGTGTTACACCAATAAAATTCAAGTGTTCATAAACTTCCATACATTCTAAGGTGCTATTTTTAGCCAGATCTAATTTTAAAATCTAGAAGAAATAAGTAATAATCCAATAGACAGATTTGTATTAAAGCCCTACTGAAAATGTGTGAAAGTCATGGCTCATTTGACTTGAATAAAAGGAAATATATTGCATGCACCGGATGATGTATACAGTTTATACAAATTACATTGAAATTAAGAAAGTACAAATGACAACCATTCACACATGTTCAATTGTTGAAATGGTAAAAGTTCGTTTCCCTGTGGTCAACTAGACTAGACACAAAACTGTAATATATTTCCATTTACAGATCCTGAAATGTATTTTATAAACCAACAACACTCTTTAGTTGAATAGTATACAGTGTATTAAACAACTTTAAAAATGATCCCATTCTTCAATGTAAGAAGAGGCCTAATATTTTCTTAAATAAACTTGACTTTTAGTATTTTCTTTAAATGCAAACCATTTGCTTGCATTTTATATCCTTTTAATCATAGTTGTCACTATCTCAAACAATTAAGCTTAGTCAATTTTCATTACTTAATTGTAAATAGATAACCAAATTGATTTGCCTGAAATGAAAATAGAAAAATCACAATGTGTATGGAAACCAACCTTAGTCCATCCAATCGGTATTTAAATTATTCCAAATCCCAAGCTCTTGGATCAGTCTGCAGTATTAACCATTTTAATAACTATGATATCTTAAATATACTTATAGTTAACACCTAGAATGAGAATAATTTTCCTTATTGTTAGTAAATTTATATATTCTGCAGGTAGACAATGATCATCATTATTACTAATTATAAACCTGACCAATGTTGTGCCTGTTAGTGTTACACTCTGTCTCTACCTGATTAATAAATTGTAAACCTAGTTCATCTTTACTTGGCAACAGAATAAAATTAATGTTGAACACAAGGAAAATTATATTCCTGAAGAAGTTTTTTTTTCTCCATTGAATATGAAATGAAACTTATATTTCAAGCATGTGTAGAATCAATACATTCATTTTAAATAATTTATTTTGAAGTATCACTTTAGTTATAAACAAAAATCCTAATTTAGTGACATAAATCTATCGAATATTTGATTTCAATTTAACACTGAACTACAAAATAAAACATATTTCATTGGTAAATATAGAAAAGAGAAAAAAAGGGTGCTTTAGTTTTATTCGTCTTCTGATTGATTATTTTTCAATAATTAGAGAATGTATATTGAAACTGAAAACTGTAGTCATATTTACATATCTGTAACATAATAGGGGATTGTGGGACATTCACACCTCATCCTGTGAAGCATGAGTTTTTTTTTTAGGATATCAATGTGGACCATTACTCAAATATGATTGAAAATACAATATGCTAACTATTCACTGTTCTTTTTATTACTAAGGAAACAAAACAAAATAGGTTCATTACAACTAATTACAAAATTATAACCACAGTTCAACAATCAATTAGTATGACATGCAAAATTTGCATTTGCAATAAAGCAAATTTTTACACGAACTCTACTGGTTTCACGCGAATAACACAAATTTAAGTGGTTTTTTTTTCTAAATAAACACGATTTTTTGTTATTCTGGCAAATACCATGACATCCAATATAATTGTCAAGGTGGTAACACTGGTGATAGCACTATGTCAGGGTTTCTGTTTGTATGGATAGTATCAGTTTTTGCTGATCTTAAGTATATAAAAGGGATCGGAGGAAATAAATTCATGAATTTATGTTTTTTTTAAGTTAACATTAAAAATCACGATTTCTTATTTAACACATTTCAATACTTAAATTTTGACAGCTTGATTCTTTGTTTTCAGCTTGAAAATATGTCATGCTAGGCCCAAGCAAGGACATTAATATATTTGGGCCTTACTACAGGCGGTCATGTTTGGCGAAATACTATCTTCTTTATTTTTATTCCTTTCTCCTTATTTGATAGCTGTTTAGTCTTGTATCACAACCTGTTTCAATATTATTTATGGGTCCAAACATAAATTGATAATCCATTATTCCAATATTGCTATATGTAAAACTGGAAGGTAATGATATTGAGATATCAGGTATTATATTACTAAGCATGAAATATTTTGTGTGTCTATATATTTGATTTTTATCCAAATATGTAAATAAATAGGTATATATACAATATGAATGAAAAATATAGACAGTCATATCCTAGTTTTTTTTAATGAATACTAATTTGACTCATATTTATGTAAATAATAACATTGTTTTCAGCATATAATATAACTTTATGAGAAACATAACACCACTTTTCCCCTAAAAATAACCTCACCTTTTGCATGTCTCTAGCAATTAGTTATTAAAAAGTTCATAATTAGCTAGTTAATACAAATAAGTACATCAAACACACTACAGATTTCTAATTTAATGAAACAATAATACTGTTCCGTTCCATTTCACCCCATTTCACAAAGTGTTGATGGGAAGAACAGTTTAGAAAATTCAAACATATTTCTTTGTGGCCAACATTGATAACATTTTACTATATTATTAGTTCTATTTTATAGGTATTGATAATATCTAGTAAAAGAAACAGCTGCAGATAACATGACTTGATGTATGGATATATTAAAATGGTATTAGTAACCAACTTGTACTGTTCTTGCTAAAGACTTTGGGTGTACAATATAAATGCAGCATGGAAGACAAAAGGAGGAATACTACACTTTATTCTCCCATTTGACACATAACTAATAGAGAGTCACATTTTACTGACGAGTTTACTCCCACACATTTTCATTTATAATACAATCATAATGTGGTTTTTTAATAATACATAAATTAAAGGAAACTGTTGAACTAAATTGATTATTTCTTCATCCAAAGACATTTTTAAGAACAAACAAAAAATGTCAAGGAACAGGAAACTAAAATCAACAGTGGTATAGCTGAGCAAGGGTGTAGAGAATGATACAATATTCCAGTCCTGAGGACACAGGCAAATAGCTTCTAAATCCATCATAATTCTCCTTCCCTGCCAAAACGATTCATTCAATTTTAATCAAACATTTTTTGATCCAATACGGTCCATTGTCCTAGCCACCATTACAATGCATGTAGTCAAACATTTCCACTGCATTCTGTTTCGATCTGATCCAGTGTGCGGAAAGCTTAAAGATAATTGTGGGAGCATTTTGCTTGGAGTCATCTGGTCTTCACTAACTTTGGGAGAATTTTGCTTGGAGTCAGCTGGTCTTCAATAACTGTGGGAGTATTTTTCTTGGAGTCAAATTTTTTTCCGGGTGATCCTTATCTGTGGACACTTTACTCACTGCTTATCCTTTCTCTACAATGGGAGCAAAGAGTCCAACTTTATAGCAGTTCCAACATTAACATGTCTTATGAGAATTAGCACCACATGGAGTGATTTGAATTACAGAAACCGATTTCACGTTTATCACTTTATTTTGAAGCTTCTACAGGAAGTGCTGCTGAGCCAAATTTATCCTGACATCCACATCTCCTTCCTCCAGGCGAGTGCTCCGTACCACACATCACGTGATCCTTGCAACAATTTTGGCCGACTCTACTTAAAATGTTCTGGCCTAAGCTTCTTGCAAAGCGAAGTCCAACTCTGACTGTCTGTTGAACTTCTGCATTTGAAATTGTATCGAGGACCATGCCAACAGTAATGCCATTACAGGACAACCTTCAAGGGTCATCTCTGACAATCTTTCGACATAATCCGCCTGCTCTGCCAGGGACTTGCTGGATCTGGATACTATTTTTCAACATCTTGTTGTTCAATGATGTCATTTGTTCCACCACCTTGCTGCTCACTGACGTTTGTTCTGCCATATTGTTTTCATTAATGTAATTTCTTCTGCCATCTTGTTGTTAAATGCTGCAGTTTATTCTGACAAGGTTTGGAAAAGAGTTGCCATACCTTAAATATACATAGCCATTTTTCTTATCATAAATCAAACAACACACCACTGATATCCTGCTTCTAACACCACTGTAACACTGAAACTCTTAACACTGAGGCTGCTTGCTGGTTGATCAAACTTCTCTTTGTATACCTCGAGTTCTTTTTACAATAATGGGGCACACCACAACTCAAATATGATTGAAAACACACACAAAATATTTAAAATTTTTGATTAATAAGGAAACAAAACAAAATACAACGGCTTATTACAAAATAAAGAATTACAGTTTAACAGTCAATTAGTTATTAAAAAGGTGATAACTACATAGTTGAATTAATAAGTAGATTAAACACATTAAGGATCACTAGATAGACTTAATAAATGAATAAATAAATGATGACAACAACTAATTAATTAATGATTTAAATGAGACAATAATGTCCTACTCCACCACATTTCACAAAGTTTTTAGAAACGTAATAGGTAATTGTCCACATCACTCTGTCATTGGTCCTTGATAAAATAGTCCATGCATTCAACACATTGCGACAAGCCAAAGTTCCCAAACCCTTCTACAGGCTTTACTCAGCCACACTGGGCTGTTTGTACTCGCTGAATCACACTTTGACTCACTGTTCTACACTTGGACTCGCTGGTCCACACTTTGACTCACTGATTTACACTTGGACTCGCTGGTTCTCACATTGACTCACTGATTTACATTTGGACTCGCTGGTTCACACTTTGACTTACTAATCTACACTTGGACTCGCTGGTCTACACTTTGACTCACGGATCTACACTTGAACCTGATAGTCCACACTTTGACTCACTGATCTACACTTGGACCCGTTGGTCCATACTTTGACTCACTTGTCCACTCTTGGTCCACTCACTGCACTGGCCTAAGAGAGAGAGGAAGGAAGAGGGAGGGAGAGCCAGAGAGAGAGCCAGAGAGAGAGAGAGAAAAACCTATCCTGACTACCTGACCTGTATTTGTAGGTATTGTGGTCAGGCTTTGGAAAGATCGACATTTGGAACTGGGGTTGAAGCAGATTAGTTGAGATGGTTCTTAATGGGTCTTCTTAATTTGTTCTTCTCCCACCTTCCATCCCTTATGTGATATTCAGGTGGCCTTGCCTACCTGCTGAACAAGAACAGAGAGAGAGGGAAGGTAAATGACAAAAGCACCAGTCTCGCAATCAAACCCCATTCTGGTTATATTTTTAACGCAAATATTCTTACTAGTAAAAGTCACCAAATCTAATCAACAGACTCTTCAGTTAATAAAAACAGAGTAAATAGTTTACTTTGCACTATAATGAATTACATTAAAATAAATATTCATTAATAGTTTATATAATGCAATATTTTATCTCTATAAGGAAAACCTCTTTTCGCCCAGGGGATTGGGTTGTGATGATTGATTTTCTTCAAGAGGCAACCATTACATAATTGTCCAATGGCAGCAATGTAAAGTGTAAACTGTGTTCTTCTTCTCATTGTAACAGCCATATTATGTTTCTTCCTTCTATATGTTTCTATCCACCTTTCCAATACCTTCTTCCAGATATCATACATAAATGTTGTGTAGCTAAGAGTGTTGTGTTCTTGAACAATATATGTACAGATCTAAAATCTATATTTTTAGAAGTGTTCAAATTATTGTAATATACATTTTAAAACAGTGTGTTCATAAAGTTGTTGTTATTCACTATTCTATATTTTAATAAAAGTTATAGCCATTGAATGTAATTAAATAATTTTAGGTGTACCTCAACAATGGAATCAGAGCAACGCATTGATTGGAAATAAACTTTGTAAGTTTAGTAAAGAAATTGAACTCCTACAAAATCGCTGTGATTCTTCTTCGGCAAATGTTATTAATGCTCAAAATATCAAAACTATACCTTCAACAGACTTACATCTTCTTGATGAGTAGTGAGTATTTCCATTGGAATAATTTAACTTTTGAATTATAAAATAAGTTTTTTACAATTTTTAAGGAATTTCCTTGTGCTTGTATTCATGGATCAACTCTATAAATAAACATAGTTATTTCAATGATTTGTAAATAGTGAATATCACACAAAATTACTGTCATAAACATCATCATGATGAACATTTTCCAGCAACTGGCTGGGTCTGCTTGGAATATAAACCTCTCCAAAGTAGCCTTTTCCTCCACCAGCTCTCCTGTGTCTTGGTGCTTCTTTTGGCCTCCTGTATATCCTTCCTCCCACTTCAATATTTAGCATTTTCTTTGGTATCTTCTCCTATATTCTCCTTACATGACTATCATCTTAATCGTGCCTTCTCTATCCTGTCTTTCACTGCTTCATCCTTTCATTTTTCATTTTATCCATTCTTGTCACCCCTCTAACACTTCTCAGAAATTTCATTTCACAGGCTTGAATTCTGCTTCCATGCTGCTCCTTCAATATCCATGTTTCTGCTGTGAATGTCAATACATAATATGTCCTGTAGAGCATTCCTTTATACTTCCTATGCACGTCCCTTTTCCAAATTACAGTCCTCACACTTCTTAAAAAAAGCTTCTGCTCTTCCCATCTCTCTCACTGATTTCTCTTCTGTTTCTTCCACTTTCCTCTCTCACACTCCTTGGGTATTTAAAGCTTTTCACTATCTTCAACTGCTTTCCTCCTACTGTCGCACCAGTCGTGCACCTGTCGTCTCTTTCTTTTCACAATCATTATCTCACTCGTTTTTACATTAGACCTCATTCCATTCTGCTCCACCACTTCATTCATCCCACGCATCGAACTGCTCCTGAACCTCTCCCCCCTCATTGGCCTATATCATCAGGTCATACACAAACACCATTGTTTTCTTACCTCCCTCCTCAGTCCTTTCTACCACTACCTTCAGTAGTTCGTCCATTACTACAATGAACAGTAGTTGACGAGAGTTCACTTCCTTTCTTCAGGCCATTTCTCAACCCAAACCATTCTTTCCTCTCGCTAGTATAGTTTTATAGAGTTGATTAAACTTAAATTTATTGGTCATACTTCTTATTTTTAGTTGCTCAGTTTTAGATAGGTTTGGTTATTAAAAAAAATAAAGTTACATAGATTGGTTTGAAAAATTAGATTTGATACATATTTTACCTTTTTACTCTCTCACGACTCCTTCAAGTAGAGAAAGTATTGTGATTGTCATACAAATTTAATTTAAGTGTTTGATAGATATCAACATTTCATGACCTTTCAAATCTTACAAATTTGTTTTTACGATGCTGTCTAAATGTATCTTGGTCTAGAGCCAAAACCAGTTTACCGGTAAGGTCAAAACTTGGTATCTAGGGTTTTTATAGAGTTCACTTGAGGTATTTTTGGAATTAAATATCCAACCCTAAAATTAAAATTAGTTTTATTAAGGGGTCCAGAATATGTTCAGAGATCCAATATTTCCCTAGAACTTAACATTTTCAAAAAATACATTCCCCAAAAACCATGGCGCTCAAAATACAACATTGAATTTTTTATAAAGACTGAAGGGAATAATGATTATTACCTACTACATAGTTTGGAAAAATCAAATTTAAACATATTTTTAATCATAGCTACTTTTATAGTACCTACCTTATAAAAAAATTTATTTTCCTCCCATCTCCATGTGTGCATTACACATTGTTATTAATTGTTCATTGATACCAGTAGGCTTACTGGTACCAACATTTAATTTTACATCTTGATAGCAAGAGCCAATGGTTTAATTGTTGATTTTCATAGACTTTTTGTTTTTTTCATAGACTTGCCACATCTGCAAGTTCTATCACTATAAACCACACTTTGGGAAATACTATTGCTATTTACGACTGAGTTTTTCCTGAATACATAATTTATGTTTTACAAAACTTGCAATACTCCCTTGATCCTTACTTCTAGGTTTATCTTGGGGATGTTAATTAGATATGTGATATCCGAATTTATCACGGATCACAATATGTACAGTTGATATAATAAACATTATTTTCACTAAACCATTTAATTTTTTTATAAACAATTATCTATTGTACAATGTACAAACCCTAATAGGTCCACTAAATACAATTTCATGGCTACATAATTATTACAATACACATGTCACGAGTTTAAATAAACTGTGTGCACATCTCCATGTAATTAGGCCACGATATAAGAGTGAATGAATTCAAACTAAAACAATACATTGCCACCCTTCCTTACCCTCCACCGCCTGCCCACCATAGCTACCAAACACCCGCGGTACCATTAGCCAGGTTGAATTATTAAATTTTTCCTTTGCCTCTTATCTCAACCTCTGACTTCTTATTTGACACATTATATTAGCCCCTAGAGACCGCAACCCTTTGTGCTTACACCGGCACTGCTTCACTATGGCACATAGTGATAGTGTGGGTGTTGAGTATCATCGGTCTTAGTTTTTCATACAAATAAAACTACCATATCAGAACCAGAATGTACTAAAAAGTCAACAAAATTGTTGGACTTTTCCCTGCCACAAATTTCCCCAGGACTACTCCCCTAAATCTAGTATGTCATGTTATTAGCTCATCCTATTTGACTTGTATTACAGTACACGTTGTAATGTAAATATGTAATACCAAGTATGCTAGCATCCTGTAAAGATTAATCATAATATCAACTATACACAATGTACTATATTTATCAACCAATTTAAACCTATACTCTCATTAATAATTAATTATTAAGATAATATCTAAGGCTTAACTTTTACTATATGCTTCACTCCTTAAGAAAGATCTACTATATTCTTCACTCCTTACGAAAGATCCATTTAGAATGTTTTCTAAAATGTAGTTTTACATATGATAATTGTTTGTAAATAAATTCCATTTCTTCTCTTTTTTCTCACGTGCCTTTTAAAATTAAAATGTACGAGATTGGATGACATATTTGTGTTGTCACATCGCCTGCCTTCCCCCACTGCTACAATCCATTTCTTTCTTCCTCGTGTAGCGCGGCCATTATGACGCTCGTAGAAGACGTTAAAAAATAAAATTACTCCTGATCAGTATTGTTTTAAAATGGGGATGAAATATTTGTACAAAAAACCAGTAAATAAATACATTTAGTTCTGATAAAAGCATTGTTAGTATTATATGGTGTTTTCTTCTACGCAATGCATTGTCCGTTGAAAACATAAGTTTGAAAAAAAAAACGAAAAAATATAGTATGGCATCTGGCCACGTGGCATGCTAGTCACGTCAAAATAAATAAACATTTTAGAATAGCTAAAAACTAAATAAAAATATAAATCGAAATAATTAAAACTTTTACACAAGGTATTTAATGACAAACCCAATGGGAAGAGACCATTGGGAAGACCTAAACACAGATGGGAGGATAACATTAAATTGGACCTGAAAGAAATAGGGTGTAATGAGGTGGACTGGAAAGAACTAGCTCTAGATAAGGATAGGATATTAGGAGGTGGACTGGATAAAATTATTTCTAGATAGGGATAGGGTGTAATGAGGTGGACTGGATAGAACTAGCTTAGGATAGGGATAGGTGACATGAATTTGAAAGTGCAGCAATAAACTTTTTAGTTCCTTATGCCAGAGAGTTAGTAAGTAAGGAGAAATGGCAGGGGATTTTTTAACAAGTTCTGAAGTGACCTCACTCTCAAAATGGCCTACACTAACACACACTGGGTGAGAATGAATTTATAAGGGGACTTTCAAATTAGAACTAAACGCAAATGATAATTCGTGATAGAAAATATCGAAGAGTGCTATGGTATCATAAAGGAAATTTACATCCAGAAAATTTTCAAGGGCAATTTGGATACTACCCAAAAATTTATCTTTCCTGACAACAACTCAATTATGATAGGAAGTCTCATCCATTCTGCTACTAATTAATTTCAAAAACTTAAAGCCATTGAAATAAAGCCAAATATTTAAATTGAATGAGCCTATTGGCCATATAAATTGTTCTATGATGTCCAATCCAATGATCAATTTATTTTTGATCTAACACTTTCTTGAATGATTTGTTAACAGACATTATATTAATGTTATTTTTCACAACAGGTTTGAAGGGGGGGTTCTTCTACCATACCACAAGAGGCAAGCTGTTGATCAAAAATTATACATAACTTTTTTCAGTCCATTTATGAAATATGATCCTTCAATCTGCACATTTGATGCTCATTTCATTCACCACCACAAGGGATTCTTATACATACGTAATGAGTTTTGTACTTTAAGTAGTTTCCTACACCAAACCATATAATATTGTGTGCCCTTTTTCATATTTAGGGGCCTAGTATTTGTGTTTCAATATAATTGCTCGTATAAACTTTTTCATAGGTGATAAACAATCTCAAATCCTGAAAATAATATGGCTTGCACTGCAGTTAATCTTATTATTATGTTTTTAGTATAACTTTTTAACATGATTTAGTCATATACTCAATGTTGATTAATGTTTTAGAAAAATTCAATCTAATAAAAAAAAACCTCTATAGTTTTCATTTAAACTGACTGCATGTTCTACATTTTTAAAACTAAAATTTACTATTTTTTTGCATTGAAATGTTTTTATACACTACCTTATTTATCTCTTCAAGGAAACATTTGACACTACCGGTGTTATTTCTTTATTGGTTATAAACATGTACACTTAAAATGACTTGCCTCCTGAAATGAATTTAAATGAAAATGTAGGATTGTTTATGTTTTAGTGTGGAAGAGAGCTTGAGAGTCTATGACAATCTACGCAGAAAAGCCAAAGATAAACACAACCTAGAAACAACAAGCAATTTGGAAATGGTGAAAATACTTTACAAGTTTTTGAAAATCCGTGATAAAGTGCTACAGGACAAAAGCTTTACTGTGCAATTAGAGTGAGTTGTAGATATTTACTAAGCTTTCGTTATATATAATCTAGTTAGGTATTGTAAACCTGAATATAAATTATTTGATCTTGAGATTATGATGAATTCTTATGTTATATGTGCCCCCAAGCCCATAAAAGTGTATTTTACAATTCTGAATTTTTGCCAATCTGTTCCTGACCACATATCTGAAATGTTTTTTTTATTTTGTTCAGACTTCATATTTATGTATTATCAGGTCTGTTTTTAATTTTGACCCTAGCCCTTAAATTCTTCATCATCGTCGTCATCATCAACTGTTTCCAGCCTGTGGCCGAATCAGTTTATTAAAATGTTTCCATTTTTCTATTTCCTTCCACCATTCTTCTTCCTTTGATTGCTTCCATTGTTCTCCTCTCCTTGGCACATTTTCTTTTATCTGTTGCTTCTATATCTTTCTTAGCCTCCCTTTTGGTCTTTTCCCTTCATACTTCATCTCCATCATTCTTTTTTGTATTATCTTCTTTTCCTTCCTTATTAAATGCCCATACCATCTCTGTCGTGATTCCTCTACTGTTTCACATACTTCATGAACACACCTATATAACAACTCCCCTTGTTGCTCTCTTCTTATTAGATCCTCTTTACTTCTTCCCTTCACTTCAATCACACTTCCAAATAATCATATTTTTTTTTAAAATTCCAAATATTTTGAAATTGGTTTTAACACACTATATGAATAAAAAGCATCACTATGCATTTACAATATATGACCAATTGGAAAATTCATATTGTAGTTTAAAAAAATATTTTAATTTCTATGATAGCTACATGAAAATTTGTATATCTGAGAGTAGTGCTAGAGGTCATAAAGCTATAGCTAGCTTTACTTTATCAAATAAAGTCATGTTTTGATAAGAATATAACATTTTAAGATAATTTGGCGTTGTTTGAGAATTTTATTTAAGTTAACACACGTTTTACTAAAACACTTGGAACTTAAAATTTAAACTGTTTGGCTGGTCAGAACATTCCCCTAAATTTTGGTGAAACAATATTAAAAGATATCAAACCACTTTATAAATAATTCGGGATTTCTAAGGGTCTACAGTGCTTCTCAGTGCCTCCCACGTAACATACTTTATTAAAGGATGTTTATTTGTGCCTTTGTTTTTCCATACAACTTCTAATACTCTTGTTTTATATGTTGGTTTTTACATTGATTCTAATATATTTAGTAATATTGTAGGTAAAGCGAATTTGTTACTTTGACTTAGTACCCACATGATTCCAAACAGCTCAAACTGTCTGTAACACTCTACATTTTTAAGCTACAGGTATAAATAAGTTTCCAGCAATGTTATTGAAAGGAGTTGGTGAAATGTTGGTAATATAAATTCATAAAATTTTATGTCCCTTATGGAATCACAAGGTATTACCACAAGAATGGAAGAAAAGTATCACAATATCAATTTTCAAAAAGGGGGTGAAACAGAGAATAATAAATTCATATTTATTTAACTATTTCTAATACTATGCTATAATATTGTATATAACATAATTTTAATGAGATTGACACCATATGCAAAGTAAATAATATGAGGATCATCAATGGATCACATTTTTAATGTTCAGCAAATATTAGAAAAAAAAGCGGGAACACAATATAACAGTACACTGGTTATACATTTATTTTAAAAAGGCTTATGATTCAATTTTAATATATATATATATATATATATATATATTAAAATGTAGTTAAGTTTGGGATACCCAAAAAACTTGTCAAGCCAATTGAGGTATGTGTGACTGCTACACATGTGGTACGGTACATATGTGATATCACTTATCAGATGCTTGTGAAATACCTAGTGGGTTGAAACAAGGAGATGCACTTCCCCATTACTTTTTAACTTAGGTTTAATGTATGCTATTAGGGTAATGCAAGAGAGTGGGGAATGGTTGACACTAAACCATACAATGCAGATGTTAGGATATGCAGATAATTTAGCTTTGTTAGTTAAGGAAGCTTTTGCAAGAAATGCAGAATTTTTATTGGAGGATAAGAAGGAAATAGGTTTAGAAGTGAACACTATTTGGGTTTATAATAAAAATGTTCAATTTCTTGAAACAGCTTCCTTACTATTGGCCTATAGAACTAAATCATCTGTGTATGCTAATAACTGCATTGTATGGTTTAGTGTCATCCATTCCCCACTCTCTTGCATTGCCCTAATAGCATACTCTAAGCCTAAGTTAAAAAGTTGTTATCCCTTTTACTGCGGCTTCGCGTGGAGTGGTTTTGTCTCGTCGAAGTCCAGTTTCCGGGCGACCTTGGTTTCCATGCGTCGATCTCGCGGGTCCAGTGGATGTGGGTAGGGAAGGGAGATGGGGGAGAAAACAGATAGGTCAGAGTCCCGGCAACACGAAGTCGCGGTGGGAGGTAAGGATCTGTCCCGGCAACACGGAGTCGCGGTGGGAGGCAGGATGAACAGTCCCGGCAACACAGAGTCGCGGTGGGAGGCAGGATAACCATCCCGGCAACACGGAGTCGCGGTGGGAGGTCGGGGATAGTCGGGAAGAATAGGTGACGACGATAAAAAATGCTCTTTTCCAAAAATAGTGATGATTTATTACGGCTCTTGTGTAACGGCGGTTCCCCAGGGTGGGTCACCACTGAAAAAAGCTCCAGAGGTCACCGTGTTATATACCTCCACCACTGCCCGGCCTTGACCAATGGGGAAAACGGGGGCTTCCTATTGGCGCGAGAAACCGTTAGAGACAGTGTCCATCACGCGAGCCAATAGGAAGCGCTGGCGCAGTGAGCAGAGGTGGAGTCGTCACGGACGGCTCAGACAACATGGACTGTGGGCCGGACCGGTAGTAGGGAGGGAGGGTGAAGCGGCCGGTGCAAGTGCGAAGGAAAGAAGGCCGACTGAACAGTGAGGTACATCAAAGTAATGGGGAAAGTGCATCTCTTTGTTTCAACCCATCATGTATTTCCAAGCATCTGATAAGTGATATCACATATGTAACCGTGCCACATGTGTAGCAGTCACACATACCTCAATTAGCTTGAAAAGTTTTTTGGGTATCCCATACTTATCTAAAATTTAAAATTATCTATTTATTTTAACTGAATCATAAGCCTTTTTTTTAAATCCATGCATAATTGATGAAATGTCATGTTTTATTCTCACTTTTTTTTTCTAATATTTGTTGAATTGTAAAAATTTGATCCATTGTTAGGCCATTTTATTGAAATTCATACTTATAATCAGCTAATATTTCCTCTGAATTTGGCGTCAATCTCGTTAAAATTGTGTGAGATACTTTTTTTTTAGCATGTTAGCTATATGTAAATTAATTCAAGATCACAAAAAGGTCAACATTAATCTGATAAGAGGATGGGCTAATCAAATTGAAATTCACAATGTGGACACCATCCCCTGCACTATTCTGAGATTTAAACTGAATCTTGACCTCTCAAGTTATAGAAAAACATTCCTATCAACTATGCTGGCATTGATCTATTTTTGCTGGTGAAATGTGCCATGATAAATTTAATGGATTGATTTTTTGATATTATTTTTAATGGGCTAGCTCACCTTTTAGTGAATATGAAAAAGTTAGTAAATCAACCAGCCATATTATGCTACATCATAATATTAAATTAGCACCTCATTAATAAAGGCACTTGAACAGTAATACATCCATGAGTGAATCCCTCCTTTTGCTTACTACTCGACACAGAAAATATCGCATCCTGTGATCAAGCGCTGTGACATCGCTCTAGAGTATGAAAGGTGAAGGGGTGAGAGGAGATACCCATTGGGCTCTAGTACAGTCAGTACCAAAGGGCAGATGGAACATTAAGGGTAGTACTTGGCTAATATGAAACTTCTGCTACTTAAATTGGATATATAAGTAGTTATAACTTACCCTTAATACTAAATTAACTCCTCGGCACCTTATAATTGTCCGTCACTGTTATTACCGTAGCTACTTGGTGTACTACTGTTGTGACTTTCACTTCCATTTTCGCTGTCACTTTCATCTTTAAAATAACTAAAAAATTTGTTCTATATCTTCTTCTATCAGAACATAATTTTTCCAGTAATTGGCTTATTCTTTCTAAACATATGATATAGCATTTTTCCATTCCTCCTCGGTGATTGATTGCTTCTTCTGTTAAATGTTTTATTTCTAAAGTACTTTGAGCAAAATTTTAGGCCCTACTCGTGATTTCACCATGTTCCAAATCAATTCTTTAGCGTTAAGGTACAATGGTATGGACTATGGAGGTAACCTAATAACACTACCCATGTTGTTAGAATACATTATCTATATAAAATTTGGGAGACTTACGTCAGCAGCCGACCAAGAAATCACTTTTCGTCATCTGTTCCTCATATTCAATACTGTTTTTGTTCAACAATAGCTGCATTTCAGCCTTTTGTGATCCCATTGTTGGTGGATTATTTATTTGAACAGTAGGATACAATGTATTGTCCATTACCTATTTTGAGAAAGGTTGCAGATAAATTTTTCTTTCATTCACTTAGAAAATTTTTCGGAATTCATCTCATTGTGATAGTCACCACTTTTTGTTTTTGATCTTGCACCATCATTTTTCAATACTCCTGTTGTTTCTGGATCTTTCAACATTTATTCATAGTGAATGAGGTTTTAGCCAGGTCTTATCAAGATATACCACAGGATGTTTTTGCTCCACTAATTTATCATTTTCTCTCATTATCTTAAATATATAGCCCTCCTTGCAACTATTTTGTTTTTCTCCATTAAAATTAGTCTTTTATTGTTGCACTTTTAAACTTAAACCCTATTTTTTTTTTTCAATGCTCTAATGTTTCTTTGCTTCCAGTGAACTTGATTTCTTCTTTTACTTCTGATAATAATTTATTTAAAGATGTTTCTTCTTTTTTAACAATGCAGAAATGCTCTATAAGTTGTTGAATGACACACAAGTAAAAATCATCAAGAACATTTTTTCTGCTGCTGGGTTTGTGCTTATTCCATAAAGTTGAAAGTTTTGTTTGTGTCCCACTTGCCATACTTCTTTCCTTTAAAATTTTTACAAATAGTACGCTCTGATATTCCTCTAACTTATGCTGCACATTTTGTGACTCTTTCAACAGGGTGCTTATAATGTCCGGATAGTATTTCACTTTCAAAAAAATCAATTATATTGGCAATAATTCTGCGTCCTTCGCTGTGAATAGTTGGTTTCGCGCACTTGTTTGAAGCCATTTTAAAAACACTTTACCTACCTTGTATTTAGAGCTGATTAGATAATCATAATGTTTGTCCAAAGAGGTAAAAATAAAGTAAAGACATTCTACACAAAACTACTGAAAGTCTTAAACTATCGAACTATCGGTAAGCTGATCGGAGTTTTCACGCCAGAACGTCAAGATAACAACTGATGACGTGTATCTCTGGTCTCCCTCTTCATTTTTCAAGTAGTTGACATTCTTTCTGCGTGCATTGTTTACTGTCGAGTAGTAAATGTTTGTTACCTGCTTTGGTGGCTGCATGGTCTAAGGTGCTACGCTCACAATATACTAAACTGCCAATGGTGGGGAAAACATGGTTTGATCCAGGTCAGGTATGCTGAGGGTGATTTTCCCTAATTTGTTTCTCACGCTTTTCCACCACAAATGCGGGTATATTTGCTCTAAATTCAATCTTCATCATCCCTAACCTATTATTGTAATGAGTACATAAGAATATAACCCTAATTGGTATTAAGTTGTAGTGCTAAAAAAGCTACCAGTAGGGCAATTTATTTCAACAAACAAATGCTTTTCTATCACATTAATTAAACACATAAAACAAGTACAAAGAATAATGAAAATATATTTACATCTGTTTGTATTTAGCCAATGAAATTAAATAATATACTATCAAATATATATAATATTCTGATTAAAAAAGTTAAAAGAGGAAAATGTTTACATAATGCAGACTCCATATAATATCACTACAATGTTATCAACATAAACAAATATTGTATGTATTATACATTTCTTTTAGGGTACTAGAAACATTGCAGAAGGATTTGGATGATGTTGGTACTCATGTTTCTATGAAAGAAGAAAAGATTAATCAACTATATCTGGAAATGAAAAACTATATTATTGCTCGAAAGCACAACACATGGGCCCTTGCTGTAAGTATTGCAAATATATCAATTTATTTTTTTAAATACATTTAATATAATGTTTTCTTTTTCTTTTGACTAATTTGTAAAGTTAAATTACTTTTTTAATTTATTATTACTATTATTATTATTATTAGCACCGCGTCTTACTACTCGTTCGGGTTATACGCACTTACGCTAATGTGTAATGGTAGGGTGATTGTGAGATGAAATGAAGGACCTACAGTTTAACGTGGAATCCAAACCACAGTGGTGGCCTGGCATTCCCCACATTCACAAGATGTCTTGTCAGAGGTGAAGGAAGAGTTTGGAAATCAGATAAATCTGTGCCGGTACTGAGGATTGAACCCCGGCCGCCAGCACAGAAGTCTGACACCTTACCCCTAGACCACCAGGTCACCTTAATTTATTATTAACACTCTGCCTGCTAACATCGTAATATTACGACGTTCAGAGATTTGAGTTTTCTGCAGGTGGCGTAATATTACTATGGCTACTTTTTCATGCTTCTTATTGGTATCCATCATAATATTACTACTGTACATTATTAGGGACGGTTTATTTAATTATTCTAGTGTAACCTACACTTCTGCCAATAGATCGCACTGCTTTTAAAAATAAAATCTCTTTGCTCTATAATCTTAGGTGTGTTGTTAGTCAGGTTTAGAATCTACAGTTTAGACTTTAGACGTTTGTTTTGTTTACTCTGTGAGTGAAATTGTGTTAGCAGCATTATATTTTTAAACTGTTTTGAATGATAATTTTATTAGTAAAGTTACTTGATTATGGAGCGTTTAAATTAAAATATAAAACTTATTTAAAACAACAAGTTTTAATAAGGTTAACGTATCCAGTCAAAAGTTATGAATATAGTATATATAAATTGAAAGATAATTTAAGTTTAATAAAAAGGTTGAGTTAAGTCTAAGTCTTAGCTGAAATCAACATCCCTTTACTCCTTTTTGTTAGTCCAGATCAGATGGAGAATTTTGGAGGATTATATTATCTGACATGTTTTGATCATACCATATTCAATGGAAACTCTTCGGTGGTTGAAACACAATGTGTTCACATGACTAATTATTGAGTCAATGAAATATTTTAAATATTATGAAATTTTGTTATAATTGATATTACAAGATTATAAATAGCTTGTCCAGACTCTTTCAGTTGTATATAATTTTTCATTAGTATTCACATCTGTAAAATATTAAATTTGGAATCATATTTTTATGAATTTCCTAAATAACAATATCTTAAGTCTTAACTTATATTTATTCACTCCTTTCTAAAGATTTATTTAAAATGTTTTCTAAAATGGTGATAAATGTTTTTTCTTATTTGTATGAAATAAATCAGCAATATTTCTAATGTAAAGTTAAAAAAAAGAAAATTTGACCTGTATAATTTTGTTCAAACTATTAGGAATGATGGTGTATTTATTATTAGCCAATCTAAATACCTGCTTCATACTCAATATAAATAAAATTCTAACACTGATTGAGGTATATTTGTTTGGAGTTTAGTTTCAATTTTCGACCCCAAAACTTTATTTTCTTCACTTTAGAGGGTCGCGGTTTATGTTCCCCATGGACATTGTTTTATTTATAACCAAGGTTCAAGCCCACCTCACAGATAAACAAACTAAATTTCTTAATGCAAATTGTTAAAATTATTTGAAAATATCACAAATATGTCATACAAAAAAGAAAAAAAAACCAAACATGGACTAAATATTTAAAATGACTTGGGTAGTAAATAATATTACTTGAACTTCTGGCATTTTAAAAAACAAAAACAAAAATTTTAGGACTATTCTCACTAAAAAATGTCTATTCGAAAACCAGTTTTTGACGTCAGTTCTAACAAACCCTCGTGGTACTGTATGGAAAGCTATTGATCACTGAGCGGTGGAGGAAAATATCTTCAAGAGACATACACACACATACACACAACAACTGGGCGAGCTTTAAGCCATTGACAAAATTTCCGCCTTATCGGTGCAAGCTGTTCCGCTAAAGCTTAACTCATCTCTACTTCATCTGTTCTGCTTGAGATATTTGGCACTGAAGAACCAATAAAATCTCAGAACCAACCATCTCCAATCATTGTGCTTGCACATTTGACAACACATGCACTCTACAACCAGAAGCAAGCAAACAGCTTGATTGGCTTTTGTGAGATTTGAAACAACTTATTAATGGAAAGCGTGTGTATCGATATATTGGATTGTACCACGACACAGCATTTTCATTTGAAAACTTCCATCAGTAGAATGATCTAAAATATATGTTTATCTACTAGAAAATAATATATGTTTATAATCGGGTGTTTTAAGTTAGTGTTGCAATTCATCATGGGCCAACATACAGCGTGTGAATTTCTGCGCCACTCAAGAATATTCTGCTCTCTATTTTTGCCGAATGTGTGAATCAAGCTTTAGTAGATGAAAAGAAACCGGCAGTTGTATCTGAAGGACAAACAACATAATATAATCTCTAACACAGTCTGTGTTGGGAGTCCCTCGCTATTTAACCTTCTTGTCCTCCTTTTGCCATCCTATGTTAAAATCCCTACCAAAGTGTATTAGCCTCATAAGGTCCTAGTAATTCTCTGATAGGTTTCTTTTTAAATTACCTTAAAGCTTTGGGTCTGGGTACTAGCCCTTGAAACTTTTCAAAAACTATGTTAATAAATTGATGTAATTATTTGTGTTTTGGTAAAATTGTCAGAGCTTTGCTGCCTCATTAATTCTTTATTTGTAATGCTACCTTATGAAATCATGTTCAAACATTTAACATCAATGAAAGTGTTTTTTATTTTATCCAACAGGCCACATTAATGAACAACGAATCAAGTACCCAATTGGAAGATGTTACTTCAATCATCAAGGATAACTTTGATTTGAGGCACTTGTAAGTATAATCAGTAGCTTCTTAGATGTTATAATACAAAGCCCTTTTTTAATGCAATAAGACCATTTTTTAATTTCATGAAAATAAACACTAAAAAGTATATTTAATTTCATAATAATTTTACATCACTCTCAAGTAATCTCTCAACTTACCGGAGTTAGAAATAGTCATGTGAAATTTGTTGTCTTGCTGTTAGTGCTTTAAATTAAGAATTGTGTTTTTAGGAATGATTAGTAAAGGGGTTTAATTTAAACTAGAATAAGTATAATCACAATTTACAGAAACTGAAAATGATTGTATTTCTTTATTTAGATGTAACTTGATAACTTTTTTTTATCATAAGTGCACACTGTCTTATATTATATATCATAACCCTTATTAGTAAAGAAGCATTATCTGTTACTGTCCTCTTCAAGTTGAGCAAATTTCGCATATAAAAGTTAGAACACTATTCTTTGATTACATGTTAAGTAAGGTCTCTTGTCATTACTTTTACAAATGTTGCTTTAGGAAAATGTAATATCTCATTTTGCTAAAAAAAACAAAAAGTAAAGGCCTGGGTCAACCCAAGATGATATTTTCCTTTGGTATGAAGGATATCTGGCTCGTATATTCTCAATAATATAGTTTATCCTGAGTTTGCATAGTTTAGTGAGCTTGTCTGGGCGATTATTACTTGATTCCTACAACTTATATTACTAGATTAGACAATCTAAACTTAAAACCTATCTCCTGCTATAACTTGATTCTGTAATTATTATGAAACAAAACTAGCTTAAGTTACTTTAATAAATCTATAATAAAATCAATTAGTGCTTAATGACTTGGAAATGAATACTAAGACTGTGTAGAAACACTATGATACTGTAAATATGTATGAAATAAAGTGCATTTAGCAAAAACTTTTGTAATAAATAAAATGTTAGAATAGTAGGAACATAATATAGCACAAATAAAAGTAATGCTATAATAGCATCAAAATATTGAAGTGTGTGTAAATATGTTTTAGTGTTTTTACTTTTATTTGTGCTTCATTATTTTGTTACTATTCTATCATTTTATTTATTAAAAATAATGTAAAGTAAGTGATAGTGAAGGAAGCCAACCTCAGAGGATATAGTTAGGCCTAGGTAGAAACAAACACACTCCTTTTTTTATTGTGTGTTTGTTTCTATCTAGGACTAACCTAACTATCCTTTGAGGTTGGCTTCCTTCACTATCACTTACTTTACATTATTGTAGAGTGTTTTAAAACAGTCTCGTTATATATTTAATAACTCGATGTTAAGCACTTAGGTTACATGGTCTAATACAGAGGTTGGCAATCTTTTTTGGTCTCTGATCGACTTTTACATTTATCAAAGGTCTCACTTTCACACTTTTGTTTTCCACCCTACTTTTAATTATTATTTTCAATATATCTTATCAATATTTCCTACTATACTTATTTTCCTGCCTTTGCAGAAAATACATAAAATTAATAAAATGTACACTCTATTTACCCTGAAAGGTATCAGAAGTATTGCCTTAACTGATTACACTATGGCCCTCTCTGAAAGCTCTACCATAGTGGAATAATGCTAGGTAATCTTGCCTTTTCATGACTGTAGAGTTTTCTTACACGATCGACTGAAAATTGTGGGGAGGTCGATCACAATTGACCTTTGGCTGAAAGCAGGTTTAATATATGTTTATGTTTGTTAATTGTTTATATCATGCTACCTTTAGTTCAAAACCTCCTCTATTGATGATAGTTAATTGTTCAGTAATTAAATCAGCAAATATTCAAAGCTGCACCCTAGTCAGATTAGGACAATACTTTGTGTAGGCCTTGTATTTATTCAATTCTTGGGAAGTCATTTACTGTAACAATATGCTACAAGATGAAGTTGATGCATGACAACACGTAAAATCATTAATGTTTGAAACAGATTCAAACTAAGTGTGGTATTTAGTTTTGTTCTCATTTACTTATATACATTATTATTTCATTCATGGTAGGTTTTAAAGCGAAAATATTTTATCAGGCTTATTGGGTTTCTTTTGTAACAAATATTAATCATAATATTTGTTATAAATATTGTAGTTTTGTAGTCTCTGCATATCAAACAATGAAGAACTTAGCAGAAATAAATAATATGTCATCACTAGAGCCCAAATTTTTATGTAGAATTGACCTACAAAATATGTAGCAAAACCAGTTAAAATATATAGTAAAATATAATAATGTGAAAATATGTAACATTGAATACAACTGATTTCCCCATGTTAAAAATAAAAATACATATTATTGAAACAAAATTTAATATATTACTGCAAATTTTTAAAGGAAGTAACAGAAAAACACTTCTAAATATACAGTATACACATGTACACTTAGGTACTTTTTTAATGAGTTTTATTGCATTTTTATTCAAATACTACAGTCTTTCAACGAAACCTTTCACTGTTGCCAATGCTTTGAAAACATGTTAAATGTCAGACCACTCTAAAGTCTTTTGTAACCACCTGAACTAACTTGGAAGCATAAAAAAAAGGTCAAGGAGTTACAAGAGAAACAGTATTTGTTTTATTTGTAATAACTTTTAGTTACCCTGTAACTTTGTATATTGGCGCCGTGTTGTCATTTATCATGGCCATAGGTAGTTGGTTGAATGATATGTGTTTGTAGGGACGCCATGTTCGGTATTAAAGTCTTTACTTTAGTCTCATGTAAATTTTCTTGGGATGATGTGTAACTAAAAGTGAGGAAATTAATATAACACCAAAGCATTTAAATATTTAAGATATATCTTTAATATTTAAATGCTTTGATGTTATATTAATTTCCTCACTTTTAGTTACCCTGTAGTGTGCTCTGGGAAATATCTCTCTCTCTCTCTATATATATATATATATATATATAGAGAGAGAGAGAGAGAGAGAGAGATATTTCCCAGAGCACACTAACGTAAATACCATAATATCCACCTAGCCCACCAATACGGAGTAATGTCCCAAACGTAAATAATGAGTTTATAAAAGCTTGCAAGCCTCCCGAGCTAATGCCTGACAAACGGCGCACGCATGAGAAATACAATGTGACAAAAAGGGAATGTCTTACAACCCCAACCAAGCTAGCCTGTATTTTACAATAAACAAAGCTAGAGTTAAGATTAGGCACCCCGTTTAGGCACGGCGCCTAAAGAGATAGACTATTGCCAAAACCTTTACTAATTTACAATGGCCAACTCCCTTTGTACCACTTAAGGCGACGAAGGTAACCATAGTTACGTACAAGTCAAGTTCCCAATGTAATAAAGCATAAAGAATGCAGCCAAGGCTGGCCTCCCAGAATAATATCCATCTGATCAAGTTGCAAACAATATAACAAAGGTGTTAAAAGCGCGACTCTAAATTTGTTGACTGGTGATGAGAAAATAAAGTTCATCCATGAACATAGATTTGGTTCCCCAAACTATCAAACCATAATAAATTGTGGTATGAAATGTATTCCACGGCCACAACCCAAAGGAACCCATCCTAAAATTAACAATCAAATTTAATCCGCCAAAACAAATAATTTAGAAAAGATTTCCCCATTCTAAGGCGAAACAGAATTTAGAATAATGCACACAAGTCTAAGTTTAATCCGGTGCTCTCACCTTAGCAAGTCAGTGATACAATGAGTAACCATGTAAAAGATACATCGCAGTTTATAGTCGACCGAATACCAGACATGCCCACAGAGAGAGGGCAAGAGGGAGGGAGAAAATGGAGTGGAAGAGGGGAGACAAGCAGCGCTTAGGAGGGATAGCGGTGACTCTAGGAGCTGCAATAAAATCGGAGAACCATCTAGGCGACTAAACCGGAAACTACACTAGTCAAGTTTATGTTTCACTTTGTTTATGGGCGGGGCTTCTATCACGAGCGGATTGTTGGACGGTATCTCCATTTAGTCCGTGGAATTGAGTTGTAGGGAGAGGATGTCGCGGCACGTGTGCTCCAATGTTTATGTTCAGCAAGGCAGATGGTGAGTGTACTCCCATTTGATTGAGTTTGTCGTTCTTCTTTTTGTAACATCGTTACACTTTAAAGTTTACGTCCTAGAATCGTTTTTTTAAATCTTAGACCAAATTTTGGATCTCACATACTAGCCAGTACTAATAATACATTTACACATATAGACGTGATTGGTCGTTTGCTTTTCAAAAGACAGTTCCATGCGACATTATTGTGATATACTTCAAATTACATTTCCTTGATTGATTCTGAATTCCATTTTCATCATTTGTTCTTTGCCTTGCAGCTTTATATTGGTTTCTTCTCCCGATCAAAAAATGAGCTGATAATATCCATGAATTATTGTTTTTAAAATTCATCGACTTGTGTTTACAAACTGACACACCATGCGAGAGATATGCTGCTGAGGCCACTATATGGGAACACCACATTCTCTCCTCTTCACAACACAAGAAATCTAAGACACAAAGCTATGTTATGGCAACTGCAATCCTCTAAGACAAGCCAACATACCTGACTTTGACTTTGCTCACTACCATCCCCTCCCTTCACTAAATACATTCCTTATGAAGGTACTGGTTAATGAAGATTATTGAGTGACACATCATTTAAAAGGATTTTCTCCAGAAAAGAGATAAAAATGATCAAAAAACCTGCAAATTATGTAATTTTATTTAATATATTCTAAAATATGTAAAATCAAAACTGAAAATGCAGTCCCAAATAACCTAATTTGCCAAAATTTTGCTTTTTACATCTCTACCTGGCAGGATTAAAATATTTAGTTACATAAAAATCCCGGTTCTAACCATCAGTGTTAAAGCTACATTTCAAATGCTTAACTCAGTCCTTAACTAAAATAGAAAACTCATGGGAGACTCTCAAACATTTGGGTGATATCATAATTCTTTGCATTTGTGCACACATCTTACTTATTAATAAATTAAACAATATTATATTTCAAGCTATATTTCAATATAATAAGAATATATATTGGGGAGGGGGAGTCTGTTCTACTCTAAATCAATCCTGATCAATACACTCCCATAGGGATAATGAAACAATCTTAAGCATGTATCTGACTAGTAAAGAGCAGGAAATACATTCCCACCCCTTTCTAGATAACGTGTAGAGGTATGGGGTGTATTACACAGGATAAAAATTAATTTCAAGACAATTATAAAAATATTTATCTGTAAAGAGGATAGAAAATAGCTAATTAGAAGGGTTGAAAAACTGGAAATCTTTCATATTGCGCTCTCACAATTTTATCCTGCAACTTTTAAACTTTTACTCTTACTTGCTTATAACTTCTGCGTTGCTACCTCACAAAATTTCTACCTTATTGAACCATTGAGACCACTAGGAGGTGATCTGTTCCATTTTCAGCTCCCTACACAGCCCCAATAGTTTTCTAAATTTCTAAGTTTCCCTTGTGTTTAAACCATGTGTAAGTTCTTTTTCAATTGATAATAGTTAAACTTTTGTGCCATTGAAGGTGCATCCAGATGGGGTATATATTTAATAAAATTATCAGGTTTAGTAAGTAACATAATTTTAACATAAAGTTTAATTTATTAGGCTTTGATGAACATTTTATTAATAATAACTTCATATTTGAACATTATAGCCCAAACTAGGATTTTTGTTGTCTTGTATATTGAACCTCATAAAATACTTTAAAATGGTCAAATTTGTCTAGTGTAACATTCCTACGCCAGCTTTATGACAATAATTACTGTACTAATACTGGTAGTAATGTTGACATAGGTGTTGACGTGTTAAAAATATTGGGGGTGCTCCATAAAAAGGGGGTATAAGTTTTATAACATTTAAAAAATATCAAGTGCCTTATTTGAAAAAATGTCCAAAATTAAAGTGCAATTTGTTATTCTAAATGTACAGCATGTTTAATAAAATAAAATTAAAATAAATGGTAAAAACCTGGACAACACAAGAATAATACATACTATATGAGTACTGCCACTAACCTAACTATAAAGGAAACATGTTGACAAATGCCAGGCTGTTAGTTCATGAGTGGCGAGTGCTACCAACTTAATCATGCCTGCTACATATCAGATGGCAGCATCGGCCGTTTGCTGTGCCGTAATATAAAAGTTTTAAAAAGGTTGAAATATTGGTGGTGTTGAGCACCCCTGAAAATATTTTTGGCTGTGGTTAGTATGTACTGTTATAAACCTACATCTTGGCTCATCAGATGTTACCAGGTTGAGGGTGTTGACAGAGATCATTATGATAAGGATAACAATCCTAAAACCTCATTACAGAAATTTACATGAAATATCTTTTCATAAAAATAGCTTTGACAATTTATTATTTGCAGCTCTTTGCTAGAGAATTAACATGTTAATGGTTCTGATTATGATTCCCCTTTCCAGCAATATTTAAATCTTACTTTTTTAATCTGTTTATCTGTTAACAGACGCTTTTTTTTTTTCTATTCCAAGAATTTACTCAAATTTTATTAAATAAGAATACAAAGCTATCACATTTTCTCATCATTGTCACTGCAAATTAAAACAATATTGATATACAAAATTAAATTTAATCTTACTCTTTGTCGAAAAAGTAAAAAAAATTGCTCAGAAACAAATCAATAGATTTGAGATTTGATTAAATGGCGAGACAAATTATATTAGCTAAATTTTGTAATACAAAAATCAATATTAACGGCTATTATATTATTGTTTAGAAAAGTTTAATATGTGTCATCTGCTTACAAGATGTTATAAAATATTGTATACATTATGTATATAATTAGGGGCACAGATATGACCATTATTTCTGTATAGGCAATGACAAATTTTAATTTTCAATTTAAAATAAATAAACAGGCTTTCTTATTAAGGCCTCGCACACTCATATATGTTTTAGTCGACCAACTGTTAAGTTGCATCATTGAGAACCATTGACCCATATGTGAGCATGCGCACACATGCAACTATCCATTCGGCCATTTAAATAGTTTTTGTTTTGCTACAAACTCTGCCTGCACTTGCAATGAAGAGTCGGCAAACTTCACTTTTCTCCTCTTTAATCTGAGTCTACATTGGAGATAATTTGTATTTAAGATAATAGTTTACTTTGATTTGAATCATGAGAAATTGACGCAAATGCTATTTTGTCAGAACTATTCAATCTTTAATAGAAACTAGGAATTTCTACTTTGACAATAATTATTAATGTAAAACCATTTTTATTTCATAAATAGATTATGGTATAACAAATGCGGGCATGTTTTTCCTTATCTCAACATAACTCATAGTCTTTCTTCTGGGAGGATGCAATCTCTCAATTTGGTGTTCTGATAGGTTATTGAATGTCCTAAGAGGAACAAGTTTCATCAAAACTGCTTATACTCATTCTATAGTAGTTGAAAAATCTATTTGGATAAGTCCATAAATCATTATACAATTTGTGCAATCTCATGTCACGACTGGTGGAAAAATGTTAGTGTGACAACCTCCGTGTTGAATATGCGCAGACATCTCACTTGACCAACTATTCACTCGGCTGGTGTGCGCGGAGCTATCAGTTACCCGATCAAATAGTTGGCTGACTCAAAATTTCATGTGCGCGTTGGGCCTAATAGTGCCATAGTAATTTATTTTATTGATAAAGTTTTGTCTAGTTAGTTAAATTGTAAATTATAAATTTTTATAATAAATCTATAGTGCATTCATTTGGTCTAGAAAAAGTGGTATCTGATGGTTATGAAAGTTAGTAAAACTATTTTAATATATTCATACATTAAGTCATATTATTTGCAACTATCAATTATGACAAATTACACAGGTCTGCAATGGAAAAATTGTTTAAAAAACTCCATCACGTACAATTTTTGCACAAACTCAAATTTTGTATTTCAATATCCACCAATTGACTGCATTAAGCTTCTAAAAGTCTTTTTTAATTACATTTCTCTTATACTATTTTATTTTTATCGTTAAATTGATCAAGGTGTATTACAATAAAAAAGAGAGGGAGAGGAGGAGGGGCTATTTGGTTGAGTATTTGATCCTAGTACTTCTTTCTCATGGTTCAGAAACAGAGAAATATATTTTATTCCATACTTTTCTCAATATGGCGACCCAATTAATTGTAGCAATGTTCCTAGACTGATGGTGAGGTTTGACATACAGAATGATGTGTATGAGTGGAGGCTCTTTATCGACTCATCATAAAGAAGCAGGAGCAGTGCTTCCCCATAATGGTAAAAATTATGCTTCACTACGACATATTTAGGACATTCTGTGTACCTGAAAGAATGCTAAGAAAATGTAGCCTTAATTCTCACCAAAGTGAAATACAAGGATTATGGATGGACAATATACGCCAATTTTAAAGTACTTTTTATGCTTCTTGGACAGCTGGGAGGATACACTAACTACCCCTGTTTCTTGTGTGAATAGAATAGCCTAGATAAGAGACAAAACTGGATAAAAAAGGTGTGGCCATATAATGATGCCTTAGAACGTGGAAGTAAAAATGTAGTACAAAAGTCTTTGGTTGATCCAAGAAAAGTTCTCCTGCCTCCACTTCATATCAAGCTTGGTTTGATAAAGCAATTTATAAAATTTCTGTCAAAAGGAGAGCGTTTTAAATACTTGAATGTCAAGTTTTCGGGGCTGTCAGAAGCGAAACTAAAAGGTGTTTTTGTCGTTCCAGATATTCGAAAACTTCTAAAAGATGTAATCTTTAAAAAAAAAATATGGATATTAAGGAAAAAGAGCCTTGGAAAGCTTTCAAAAAAGTTGTAACAAAATTTCTTGTAAGCAATAAGGACACCAACTTTAAGTGTAATGCGTATGGAAACTATGCTCATGAAATTCATGGACTTGGGTTGTTTGATGAGCTTGAAACTGCACTTCCTGAATTCCTATTTAGACTACTTTCCCAAAAATCTTGGTACTGTGAGTGAAAAGCAGGGGGAAATATTCCATCAAAACATCAAAAAGATGGAATGCAGATACCAGGGTAGATGGAACATAAACATGATGACGGACTACTGTTGAATGCTCTACTAAGAAGAGCCGAAAGCTGTATCCAAGAGAATAAGTTTGAAAAGGAGTTTTAAGAGCAAAAGAAAAAGGCAGTATAAAGACTTGTAAATCCCAATAAGTGTTGAGAATGTTTTTCCATCAATTTTCTATATAAAACCATTTATTTAATTTTTCAAAAATAAATAAGTTTTAAACAGTATAAAATCCTTATGTGGTAGAGAAAAATTGAGGTTATATTTGACATCAGCACACCACAAAGCATAAGAATCACTCATTACGTTGCAGACAATTTTCAATAACCCAAATTTTGCAAGCCTGTGCTGTTATATCAATGCTGATAAAATAATGCAATTAGTATAGTAACATTTGGTCAATATTTAGAACAAAATAATATTTTAATGTATTCATAAACTCCCCACAGTGATCCCACTATACGAATACAAACTCAGGTTATTTTTAAGTTAATAAATACTTATTTTTTCTAAAAACTATAGATCAATGAGCTTATAGCTTTTGTATGCAAATGTTTCAGAACGATGGAGGTAATGAACACCAGCTATACGAGTTTCCAAAGTGTCGTCAAAGATGAGCTTGATTTTTCTTTTTTAGACAAATAAGGACTGCATATTTGGTAGAAATAATTTGTTTTACATGTTTATTTATAACCACATTATTATTGTATAATTTGTAATGCGCTGGAAATTGAGGAGAAGAAGAAGAAGAAGAATAAAGATGCAGCAAATATTAGTGAAGATCTCTGCAAAAACAGTCAGAAGAAGTTATGGTTTGATAACAAATGTTCAAAACTAATAGAAGCGGGAAGATAAATTAAGTATATAAAAATGTCCTTGTGAATCCAACTTAAACCCATTTGGCATTTCAAAAAGAAAGGCCACTGTTATATTCAGAAACTAAAAGAGAGAGTATTTTAGGATTAATTTAGTGAGACAACAAAATACTAGGGGTTTGCGAGCTTGGGTTTTTTCATTCAAGTCAAACTCTAGTCGAGTATTTCTAAACTCTCCCGAGTTTGAGTATAGGCCTATTCATAATTTTAAAATGTTAAAAATTATATTAAAACACATGTTCTTAATATATGGATGACACTCATTTTTATAAAATACTTTTGAAAAAAAAAGTTAAATAATGGAAATATCGGTTTTTAAATTAGAAATAATACTTAAAAAACACAATTTAAAAATAAAAACAACACTTGAATAAAAATCTAATATAAAAAACCAATTAATTAAAATTGTTTCAACACTCATGTCTTTAAGGACATTAAAATTACACTAACCATTATAAAACAAAGTTAATATAATGAATAAATGCATGATGACTTGGAAATGTATAACAAGACAGTGTAGAAACACTGTACAGTGATGTAAAGTAAGTGATAGTGAAGGAAGCTAACCTGAAAGGATAGTTAGGTTAGGCCTAGTTAAGAACAAACTCACTTCTCTCTTCATGTCTTCTTAAACTCTTACACTTCCCACTTCTTTAAAACTTCTACATTAGTTTGAATTTTCGGGAATATTACTTTTTTATTAATATCTCTACATATAAAAAATAAATATTTCTGAAAATTCAAAACCATGTTCAACTGTAGAAATTTGAAGAAATGGGAAGTGTAAAAGTGTAGAAAGAAAATAGAGAAGTGTTTGTTCCTATCTAGGCCTAACCTAACTATTCTTTCAGGTTGGCTTCCTTCACTATCACTTTACATTATTGTAGAATGTTTCTACACTGTCTTGATAAAAAGTTAATAAAATTGATATTTAATAAGCTTAATATTTCCCCAAGATATGCTTCAGTAACTTAATTTACCATACAAGAATACATAAGGATCATAAACAATTAGAAATTTGAAGTGTTTTGTATTTTGTTTATTATTTCTTAGTGTAATAGTGCTTGATCACATCTTCTGTTCCATTTCCATTCCTCTATGCACAGTTGGCCATCTGCACTGTACAGGCTCTCATTAGACATTATTTTATTTATAAATTTACTTCAATTTTATTTTTAATGCTTATAAATGATGATGCTCATACTTTAAAATTAAAAGTAATATTGCTAGAAAACAATATGAAATAGTAAGTGCTTTTTTAATATAAATGTGGTAAGTTTAGTAAAATATGAATTATAATAAATAATAGCAACAATGATTTTAAACAGGTTAACCAACATAATTCTATAACTAAATAGTAACTAAACTAGTGCTAGTTTTGTAGCTAAACTTATTAATTAATACTAATTTTAAATATCTTACGTTTGAAAATATTTAATATAAATATTTTTAATATTACACTTTTAATCTAACATAAATTATTATTTTAGAAAGGGACCAGGTAAAAATAGTAAAGAGAATCATTCATTTATTAAGTAATCTTCTTAACTATTTTTATTTTCATTGCTTTGTCATGGCAATATAAGTAAACAACTTCAATCACATATGATTATAATGGACAACAATATTGAATAAATTTACCAGTTGAAAGTGGTTTTAAAGCACTATTATGTTATTAATGTGAAAATTGAAATTAATTTTTAACAATTTGTTAAGTAACCAAATGATTTATAAGTAAAAATGCTGATATTATCTCAATGCTTACTATTGCGTTTTAATAAACCTAGGTTGGAGGATTAGGTGGTAACGATCGATTTTCATAAAGGAGAAGCCACTACCTCTCTATCCAATAGCAATGTAAAGGATAAACTAAATTCTTCTTTGTAAAAGCCAGATTGTATTTGTTCCTTTTATATGTTTCCTCTATTTTCTTTTAAATGTTATACACATAGAAATCTCAAAAGTTCTTGAATATATCTCAAGAGTGTTGAGAAAAATTGGTGTGCTTATTAAGCTGTTATTAAAATGTTTACATATGTATAGCACTCCTAGTGTATTTTTAGGGTAGCCTCGCAAATATTATTATTATTATTATTATTATTATTATTATTATTATTATTATTATTATTATTATTATTAAATGGAGGACCTACAGTTTAACGTGGAATCCGAATTACGGTGAAGGCCTGGCATTCCCCACATTCACAAGTTGTGATTAATACACGTCTTGTCAGAGGTGAAGGAAGGGTTTGGCAATCAGATAAATCTGTGCCGGGACCAAGGATTGAACCCCGGACCCTCAGCACAGAAGTCCGACACCTTACCCCTAGACCACCAGGTCACCCAAGTATAATTAATACCTCTATGTGTGTAACCTCTTTGCTCAAACTAGGTAGTTTTTTTTAAATGTCATTTTTTGTTTGCCATGTTTTCATCTTGGTCAACTTGTATAATTAATTCACTGTTATTAATTCCTCTTTAACTACTATTGTCTCTTAAAATTTAACAACTTTTTATCTTGATTTAAAAAGTTTGTCACCTAATACCACTATTCATTCACATGACAGATATTCAAGAACTGTTGATATTACCATGCAAAACAAATTAAACTATATATTTCCACTGTAGAAATACTAGATTTATTTTGACCAAAATACTGTTTTGCTACAAAAACTCCAAAAACAATGCTCTTGACTAGCGTTACCTACATTTCAACATTGATAGCGTGGATATTTATTCCATCATTATATGTGCACTCATACATTAATTATCATTGTACTATTGCCAGCATAAACCCCTCCTGAGTTAAAGGTGGCTGCATTATCTAATAGCTCGCAATCTTAATTGATCAATCATATGTAGTTGACAATTTCCGCTTGTCCATCATATATTCTGCCTTAAAATATGAGTGAAGAGTTACCCTGGGCCACAGGCAAGATATACACCAGACCCACAGCTTCCAGGTTAAAATGGCTGCACTCCTTGGGAGAGCTTTAGTCCTTCAACACATGGAGCACTACCTGTAGTCCCAACATTTCTAGCAAGAGGGTAGTTTTAAAAACAGTTCACTTTAAACATGGTTTTATTAGAAAGCAGACAAAAATTTCCTTCTAGTGTCAATAAACTGGCTTTCATAAAGCTAGGTTCAGATAGCCGCCCCAGTCCCTTTCACATAAGACAACCCCCAAACTAGTATACTCAACACAGCACATTATTACAAAGAAAACATATAATAATATTTGCCTCTTTTTTTAAAAGTGATTGTTTGCAAATTGTCTAGTTGTAAACAATCTTCAACTAACATGGGTTGGTTTATCGGGAAGGGGGTGGGGGTGTGTAAGAGGAGAAGGAAGGGAGTTGGAGGGCGGGATTACTGGAACCGGTGTGTTTAAACCCCCTTCTCTCCTCCTTGGAAGCTTGTAGCCCTTACCAAATAAATAAATAATTTGAAAATGGGTTGTTTCACTTGTAAGTACTGTTCACCGAGGTCTGCAACTAGTACTCTCTAGTGCCCAAGGACTCTACCTGGCTCAAGGAGCGCAGGAAAACTCCTATAAGGCTGAGTATCTTGTGTTTCCTTGTTTGTGCTGGGTGGGCATGGGACGATTCCTGGGTGGCTCAGTAGTAAGAGTGTTGGTGTACTAAGCCAAGGGTTCTGCGTTCGATTCCCATTTATAGGCATAATTTTTAAATTTTAGAATAACTTAATACATGCCTGATACTTTTCACCAGACATTGTTAGGGTAATCAAATCTCACAGGTTGGTGAGCATGAAATGCGAGTGGAAGAGATTAGAACTGCATACACGGTACTGACTGGTAACCCTAATGGGAAGAGACTGAAACGCAGATATGGGGAAAACATTGGAATAGACCTTAAATAAATAGGGTACAGTGTGTAGTAATATGGACTAAATAGAACTAGCTCATGAGAGAGATGTATGGTCTACGTTTGACTTTATAATGCCAAAGGTTTTGTAACATGTGTTTTTGATACTTTTAATAGAAATGTAATAGGTGCTATATTTAAAAAAACAAAACATGTTTTATTCTCTAAGATCATTTATAAAAGAAAGGGTTTGATTTTAATAAATAAAAACTTTAACATAAACATTTTAGCTTTAAGTATTTTTTTAAATAATGTTTATTTGTTTGTTATTAATTTTTTTTTGTAAGCATAAAGTATATTCATTTTAATGTACTTAAGAATTCATAAAGTATACACTTTTGTATTGTTATTTTTGGAGTTGTGTATATAATAAAATAGCCTTGTGATGTATATTACCTGAGGTCCTGCAATAAAGCCCGGCCTATTATATTATATCAAAGCAATTAAAGCACTTTATAAAGCTATGTATTTGTCTAAGATTTTATTTTAGTAATCAGTGTTCAATAATGTGCCCTCCTATACAATACATTAAACAACAACAGAGTATACACATTCATGGGTAAGTCAATAATCTTTATTATTAATTTTGTTTATATGTATAAAGTATATTAATTTAAGAATTTTCAATAATAATTTAAAAAATGATCACAGTAATCTTTTCATAACCCGTTTTTAATAGTTTGTTTAAATTTGTAAACAGTCCAGTTATATTGTCCTGTAAATGTTATTAAACATTTCATACAATTATTTTGGCATCTTCATTGTAGTAGTCCTTCTTCGAAAAAGGTTAGACACCAATGCTCACAAGCCATTAAAATACATAAAAATATATTTATGAACACACTGTGAAAGTTCATTCAAATGCATGCTTTTATTTACTAGGCATATTGTTTTCAAAGTTGGGTTTATTAGCCTTATATTTTCTGATTTAGATTCATAAAATGTAAAGCTAATTCTAGATGCTTAATGGTTTTAGTTCATAGATATGTATATTGCATATTAATCCATATATTGGGGGAAGTGTTGTGTTCTATTTAAATGTTGTGTTTATTAATTATTAGTAAGGCAAAGTATTTAATAATCTCTCTTTCATCGATGTTTCATTAATGGCCAAGCCATCCCTTACAACCTCAAATTCACCTTTTATTGTATATCTTTGGCTGTTAGGCTGACCCCACATCTCCCTTATAGCCGGGCTGTATGGCTAGCTTGTTATCTCAGCAGACATCTTATAAGTTGGAGTGGTTTTGTCATGCAAGCTGTTATAACTTTGGTAAAGTATATTGTAAATGATTGTTTAGCTTCAAGAATGTGCTATTATTTTTTGTGAGTCAATATTAGTTTAATGCCAACTTCGACAGCTCACAGTGCCAATGTGCTATATTTGGCCCTAACAAGCCCTGAGGATTATTGGGCATCAATAGTTCCTTGATCGAGGTGACCTGGTGGTCTAGAGGTAAGGTGTCAGACTTCTGTGCTGGCGGCCGGGGTTCAATCCTCGGTCCCGGCACAGATTTATCTGATTTCCAAACCCTTCCTTCACCTCTGACAAGACATCTTGTGAATGTGGGGAATGCCAGGCCTCCACCGTGGTTCGGATTCCACGTTAAACTGTAGGTCCTTCATTTCATCTCACAATCACCCTACCATTACACATTAGCGTAAGTGCGTATAACCCGAACGGGCAGTAAGACGCGGTGCTAATAATAATAATAATAATAATAATAATAATAATAGTTCCTTGATATACACCAACTACTCCCCACTAACGGGGTGTGACAGGTCTTAGCAGCGGACCTACTGATCTTTAGTGACAGAAATCACTGAACCCAGGCTCCTTGGATCTTTGACTCTGGCACATCTTCATCGTGCTATTAACTTAGCAATATATTTGTAATATTTTGCCCTCTGAGTAAGCTCAACATATTTTTGCTATCCCTTAAGACCTTTCATGCTCTGATGCCTCCTATATTCTATGATCTACATCTGAGAGAAAAGAGATCTTTTTGAAATCAGAAAAAAAAATAGTTTGTATATGTAGATGTTATATATACTAACCACAAAAAATAGTGGTTTGCAGCCAACACACACAATCCAGTCCGGTCGGTTATCAAATTATTACAACATAGCATTTACGTGGAGTGAAATTGGAAAACCAGCCCGACATTAATAAACACCATTTTATGTTTACACAGTTAAGGCACCAGTCTTGTAATATACCAGGAAGAACTTATAGAAGAGATCCTAAATGTCAGGCAATGTATAGTGAGTGATAACTATAGTAAGACAGCCGTAGTAAGGACAGGATCTGAAGCAATACTCTTCATAAGTATAATTTGTATATATATAATATATTTATTTATTTATGATATAATTTAAACTTTATTAGCTTGTATATTGTTTTTAATTTGTCATTATTGTTGAAGTTATACTTCTTTAGGCGCGTTATGAAAAAATGATGAGAGTGAAATTTTAAGATGCGCGCGCATCCCTGTAACACAAAAGTAACAGGTTGAAGGTAAACCGCTCACTAAGTCTAAAAAAAAAAAAAGCTACCAACTAAATAAAATTAGAACCTCTGTTAGTTGCGCATGTTGGTACGCTCATAGAGAAATGTATACTATGTTATTCCTTTCTCTATGGTACGCTCGTCGCCTCTGATCACTGTTTTCATATATATAATATTTATCCACATGTTTCTAGTTTCTACATTCACAACACGTGTTTTAGTTTCATACAAGTGCGAATTATATATGTGCTAATAAATTATATTCAGTAGTGATTTAAATTGAATATTTTGATTAATATTATTTACTATTCGTAAATATTAGTGAAAAAAATTGTGCTTATAGACTTTTTCAAGTGCTCCAATATAATTGAGGTTAACTATTCGTATGTATTATTTATTGATATAAATTAAAATATTATTATTTAACATTAATACTAAATACTATCATTTTATTGTAATTAATTATTTGCGTGCAATTAAAAACTATTTTTAATGATGCCAAAGAAGTATAACTTCTCGCGCGCGTACATAAGTACACACACCCATTTTTTTAACATTGTACAACGCTTTTTGTATTAGAAATGAGTAAGGATGAGCCACAGCTAATATCATCTCTTAAGTTAACCTGCATTAATGATTGAATGGCTTTAATCTCACAATAGATTTAACTACTGTAGTGGAGAGTTAGGATTTTGTATCTTGTTGAGGTGTGCTACGAGTTTTTTTTCCTTTCTAAATGGCATCTCACTTAACCTTTACACAAATGCTGGTACATATCCTCTTAATTCAAAATGCCATATATCTAAAGAATTGTTTACAGAGCTAATAGTAAGGCTATAGTAACTATTAATAATATTATTATTATTCTTACTACTACCCATTCGGGCTATATGCACTTACACTATTGTATGATGTAAGGTGATTGTGAGATGAAATGGAGGACCTACAGTTTAACATGGAATCCGAACCACGGTGAAGGCCTGGCATTCCACAAATTCACAAGTTGTGATTAATACACGTCTTTTCAGAGGTGAAGGAAAGGTTTGGCATACAAATAAATCCGTGCCAGGACTGAGGATTGAACTCCGGACCCCCAGAACAGAAATCTGACACCTTACCCCTAGACCGCCAGGTCACCTGTTAGTATCAATTAAAATGTTGATTCACTGAGGTCTACTGTTTACAGAGCTACTAGTAAGACTGTAGTAATGATAAAAATGTTGCGGCAACGAGGTCTACTGCTTATAGAATTAGAAACGAAAAGAACATGGAGAGAATGAGGTCTACTGTACACGAGGAAAGGGAGAATGAGAAATAATTTGTGAAATATTACCTTCAGTACACCAGGTCGTGATTAGAACCCCAACCTTCCTTGAATAGAGTATATTGTGGGAGGGTTGGACACTAAATTAATACTGGCACCGTAGCTCTGAATGTTACTATTATTATTATTAGCAATGCGTCTTACTACCCATTCGGGTTATACGCACTTACGCTAATATGTAATGGTAGGGTGATTGTGAGATGAAATGGAGGATCTACAGTTTAACGTGTAATCCGAACCACGGTGGAGGCCTGGTATTCCCCACTTTCACAAGATGTCCTGTCAGAGGTGAAGGAAGGGTTTGGTAATCAGATAAATTTGTGCCGGGACCGAGGATTGAACCCCGGACCCCAGCACAGAAGTCCGATACCTTACCCCTAGACCGCCAGGTCACCTACCTGAATGTTACTATTATTACAAGTGTAGGTCATGCAACTCGGGCACTCGTTATCCGTGAGTCTGACCATCAGATAGGCTCTTTCACTCTGTTTAAATTACACTATTACTTTCTCAAAGCAAGAATGTTTGTTATCAATATCTCTCTGGCATGTATGGACAAGGTTTATAGCTTGTCTTGGTAAGCTTTAATTTTGAAAAAGAAATTACGGGAGTGTGAACCCCGATATCTTCACCAGTTTATAAGTATCTAAATTATTACTACACTCTTCGTAGGAAAGGCCTTTTACTAAACACAAGCGGGCCTAAATTAATAAAATCTAACTATTTTATTATGCTGTATTTAATAGCTAAGCTATTATATTTGTTATATGGTAATAATCACATCTAAATATCATACAATTTTAATGAATATAATATTTAGATGTGGGTGGCTATAGCCATAATTAACATATAATAGCTTAGCTATTTAATCCATAATAATATGTGCATTCATACAGTTGTCATTGTACTATTGATAGCATAAAGTCCTCCCAAGTCAAAGATGGCTTCGTTATCTGATAGCTCATGATCTCACAGAGGCTGCTTTAAAATATGAGTGAAGAATGACTCCAAGCACAAGACTATTGGATAGCTCAGTGGCATACTAAGTCAAAGATCCCATATCAAGGTCTAATTTTTCTTTTTAAAGAATATATTTTATTATTGTTATCTTATATTTAATAAAAGTGGCAGCTCCAGACTTATGACTTATGAATCCGTTACATTGTTTCCCAAACTGGGTTGCACGTATCCTGTTGACCGCAGAAGCTTTTTTTTTTCAGGGTGTTGGATACGTTGGATGTGGCAATAGCAATTCTCTCTACAGATAATTATTTGTGGTATGAGAGAATGAGTTTATTTAAAGATGATAATTCTGTTGTGATGGATAAGTCTGGGTTCGAATCCGGGGGTGAATGTATTGATTTTCTCTTACATAGAGGAGGGTAATATTTAGGAGCAGCTTGTAAGGCAAGGCTCTGGGTTGCAACCCTCCCTGAAAAATAAAACAAAAAAAGAAACAACATATTTTCAATTCTCTTTTATTTTTTCATTACATAATGAAAAATATAAATGAATATGAAAATATTTTTACATTATATCCCTTTTTTATTGTGAAAATTGGTGAAACCATAATCACATCAATGCGTGAAGAAAGCACACCTGTGTTAACATGTGCTCTGTGGCTGGCTGCCCCAATGCCCCAAGCTCTGCATGCGTTACATGGTGGTTGCCGTAATAACCTGACATCAATATCCTTATATCAGCGTTTAGCAAGCACGCCTTTCCTTTCGGGTTGAGTCAAGTTGTTTATTTGTATAGTAGAAGGAGCGATGCTACCAGTTTTCACTCATTTCCGATTACTTGTCTTAAAATGAAAGTTTCCATATTAAAAACTCTAATTGGGCTATTCATCATTAGAAGAAATGTTTGAAATTAAAAACAATACTAGGTCGGTGCCCAATTTGAACTTAAGTCGGGTACAAAAAAAGGGCAAAGAAAGGATAATTTAAGAGCCTCATCAATAAGAAACTATTGGATAAAAATGCTTGGATATGTGGGTGTGAAGAAAGTAACTCTTTTTTTTTATTTATTTTTTTGTGTGTGTTTGTTATTTGGTTAAGAAACACCATGATTGAAGACATTAAATGCTTTGGACAGGTCTATAGAACAGTCAATGATTCATGAGATAACTAGTAATATAAAACTAGTAATATAAAATTTCACTTCAAACATAAAAAAAGATTATATTCTTCTTTCAGACGATACACCTACTGACTAACTAATTTTTATATTATATTTTATGTACGGTATAGAGTTCAAGATAGTGTTAAAGAACCTGTGTGTGTGTGTGTGTCTCTCTCTCTCTTTCTCTCTCTCTCTCTTCAAACAAAGTGAGTTGTTATACTTTTACTAACCCTATGCTTTCCATACTTTTTAAGTTTAGTTTGTAAGTTAAATACAGAATGGTATAAGGTAAGCTGTTGTCTAATTAATTTGACCATTTTAAAGCGAGCGTCCTACCGTAAGGTTTACTCTCAAGCTGCCACTGGTAGTGCAGGGAATGCTTTAGCTCATTGTTTACCAACAACCTTTCTTGGTTCCTCTATAGTGTGGTTTATAGGATAGAGAAATAGTGTAATTATTTAAGGTAAGTGTAAACTACTCTCGAATTAGTAATTATAGCTAGACAACTTTATCAAGTAAATTATTTAAATAGTGTGGCAGGACAGCTACGTACTCAAACCGAGCCCTGTACTAGGGTCAACGCGTGGGCCCCTTCTCTTTCTAATATATGACTTTATTGATGGCAAAATCTTATTTGTCTAGGATGCATTTAGCAAAAAAAAAAAGGGGGGGGGAGTTTGAGGGAACTTCCTCCATCAATTGTTATAAAAATATTTACAGTGACCTTCACCTGATAATAAAAAAAATAGACTCCTCTTTAATCTGTTTGAAGTGGTCCTTCCCCATAAACCAACGTGTGTGCCATGAACTTTTCTAAGGTTTAATTTATTACTTGGTTGTATATAAAAATAAATCAAGTGAAAATTCTCCACTAAGATAAGTCTATAAATATATTTACACCAATTATTGCTTTAAATAGACACTTGAAGTAAAGGTCTTCTTGATTGTATTCAATATACTTTTATGAAACATAGGTACTGAGGTTCCCGAAAATATATACCAAATTAATTTCCAAGATCTAAAAATATTTATAACTAATATGCATTGTTTTGCAAAATGTATAGCCCTTACCTATCTCCCAATGTTTGAGCTCATAAAGATATAACCCTCTTAATTAAAACTATTAATTGTTAGTTGAAACCTTTCACACGAAAAGGTTCCAAACCAGTTGAAAAGTAAACAAATCTTATTATATTAGTGGACTTTTTTCATAGCTCATGTAATCAAGTGACACAATTTCTTGAAAGGTTTTAAAGGGTATTAATTATTACAAATATTCAATTGATGAGTAAAAACTTAATGGTTTAGATTTTGCCTTGTGATTTTTTTAAATTTTTTTTTTGCACTACCTCTTACTACCCATTCGGGTTATACACCTGTGTGCTAATTACTCTTATGGGTTAGGGATCACAAAGGTTTAATTTAGTGGAAATGCACCTGCATTTACGTGGAGGGGGAGTGGAAAATCGTATAGGAAAACCACCCTCAGTGCACCAGACCAGAATCGAACCCTGCTCTCCCTGTCTTCAGCAGTCTAGTCTAACACGATAATAGCGCGCTAAACAACGTGGCCATCGAAGCAGGTTACCCAACAATTATCTTTAATTAGTGGTGGTTTTATCACTGAAGCAATTGACGGTATCTGTATGGGTGTAGGTTCTCAATAGGATCTTTTTTTTTAGTTTAGATTTGGTTAAGCTTCATTGACACTTGAATAAGTATTTTATATTGCTACGTCTTTGAGCTCCTTAGGTTCTTCTGATTCTACCTGCTCGTCCAAGCTCTTATTCGCTGGTGGCGGGGGAGCGGGTAGTGTAGCATGGACAGAAAAATATATATATATAATTATGAAGCTTATATGTCTCTGAATTACCCTTCAAGTATAGGACGTATTTAAAAAGTGGTTGATCTCATAAACTTCTCCAAAGTATAATTTAATATACTAACATTAATAAAGGTTCCTGCAAGTTTTAAATCAAAATATCTATTACAAAGGATTGTGCTACTATTAAATATATTGCAACTATCTATTGGGATAAGAAATATGTTAAAATTATCTCGTTGTTACCGTCTTCGCTGGTTGGATGGTATGAAGCTTCACTCTCATGCTGTGGACTGAATTAATGTTAGACTGGATTACCAGTGACTGGAAGATAAGGATTAGAATCTTTGTTGGGTATAATTAAAGTATTTTATTACTAAAGGGTTTACCACCCACCTTCCACCCTAATATGGGTACATTTCCTCAGAAATTATACCTTTACTATTCCTATTCTATCATCGTAATTAATGTATTTGTAACCCATAATTCGAACGTGGTCTAAGAAGCAGTAAAAAAAGTCCTCTAAATTTGTAAATACCTATAGTTTTTTACGTAATACCCACAAAGCTATAAATATAAATATGTTTCAATATACAATAAAATAAATTTGAATGATCTGTTGGCTTACCCATTATACTGTGGTCAATGGAGACACTGAAAGAATCTGAAGAGAAAATAGTTTAAATCTCTTTACGCCCCTGGGTAACCTGGTGGTCTATGGGCAAGGTGTCGGGGTTCAATCCTCGGTCTCGGCACAGATTTATCTGATTACCAAACCCTTCCTTCACCTCTGACAACGCGTGTATTAATCACAACTTGTGAATGTGGGGAATGCCAGGCCTCCACCACGGTTCGGATTCCACGTTAAACTGTAGGTCCTCCATCTCATCTCACAATCACCCTGCCATTGCACATTAGCGTAAGTGCGTATAACCCGAACGGGTAGTAAGACGCGGTGCTAATAATAATTTAGGCCTCTGATATCTATAATATGATTACAGAATTCTTAAATTTGTATAGTTACACACGTAAACACTATTCTTATTTAAAATAAATACCGGTAGTGTATTTAATCTTCTACACCGTTGTTATTTGAAATATTTTTGTACCCAACGGGAATTAGTGGCTATATTTGTGTATTTATTAAATCAATGCTCGTCTGCTGCAGGTATTTGGACTGTTAGTGTGCATGTTAATAAAGAAACGTGAAAATAAATTAAAACTATGAATCATGTGCTGGAATAACCTTATATTTAAAAATACAAATTTAACTCCCAATTACTAATAAATGTAAGATCTAACATTTGAGAGGATTATCGCTGTATCTGTTGTAAGTCACAAGCGCTAACAACAGATACAACAGTACTCGAGACGTTGATAGGCCAAGGACAGAGAGGCCGCCACCACAAATAACGGATTACCTTAGTCCGCGCCTAATCAATTCGCTAGTTCTTTTCATAACCGTAACTCTCAAATCCTCTCTCCCCGCCCGTATTTCGACACTCTCCCACTTGTTGGACCCTTGAATGTACAAATTATATTATTATTATTATAATAAATAGCGAAACCGTGAGTATCGACGAGCACCGGGCGTTGGTTAAATGAGCGAGTTACCTCTTTTATTCTTAGCACCGCGTCTTACTACCTGTTAAGGTTATACGCTTATGTACTAATTACAGTAATGATTTTTAGGGATGATGTGTACCAGCATTTGCGTGGAGAGAGTTAGTGGAAAGTAGTTTTGGTAAGACCTCCCGCAATACACCCGACTAAGATTCGAACCTCAATCTCCCCCTAATTGGTCGTCGATCTAGTCTACTGCAAGAGTAGCACCTTAGGGGGCATTTAAGTATTACGTAAGCACATTTTGGACCATAATCTTCCTTTTTTAAGTAAAAAAATTAAGCAAATTACCAAAAAGCACCCCCCACACCTCTTTACCGTTCTTGCTTACTTTTATATTTGGCGACCTATTTTGTAATTTGTTCACAAGATTAACCTTTTTTTTAATCCAAATTATAAATTTTTGGTAGTTATTAAAGTAGAGATGTAAATTAATGATGCGAAATTATTCACAATAAACACTGTTGTGAAACTAATTTAAATTTATTGTACAAACCGTGAAAGTGAAGAAAGTTATACAATTAAAAGAATGTTTACAACCTCCCCCCTCCCTTGTCACAAAAAAAGCAGTCTACCTTCCCCCACCCCTAAGATGATTGCGTACTACCTTTTCGCCCCCCATAGGGCCCTTTATACAGACGTTTAGTGACGATGATAAACCTCCACTTGTGGATATTACCAGTTCACAGCAGACAGGGTGGGTTGAGAGATAAACATGTACCCATAAGTCTAACATGAAAGGGACTCCTTAAACCATATGGCCACTAAAGCGGGTTCAAACTAAAGTATTATAAGTTAGTATTGGCAATATTTTTACACATACATAAATAATAATACTTAGTACTGCGTCTTACTACCCGTTCGGCTTATACACTTGAGTAGAGGCCTACTAATTACGCTAATGGATTATGAATTGGGAGGGTTTATTATAGAGGAAATGAATCCGCACTTGCTTGGAGGTAGTGTAGAAAACCATTTAGGAAAAACCACCCAAAGTTCACCCGAGCGAGATTCGAACCTCGATCTCTCCGTCCTCGGCAGTCTAGCTCAACATGAAACTAGCGCGTTAACTAATTACGCCAGTGAGATGGGTCACACATATATATATATGATGTTTAAAGAGTAATTCATAACCCTAGTCTTTAGTTTGTTCATATTTTCCCCACAGCGTTTAAATTTAAAAGTTAACCGAAGGGACACTGCGTCGAACTAAAGTAGGATTCTGGTTGGAAAAACATTTAAGAAAATTTCAACGGTTTTATTGTGTGTTCAATAATGATATTTACTTTGTTATTAGTATTATTTTATAGTTATGGTTATTGTTAATATATATCAAAAGTGACCCCTGTAGATTAAATTTCTTTATGTCTGGATATGTGAAAGTATTGTACGTAGCTTTTCGTTGACCTCGGTTGTTTTTGGATGAAGTGCTCACCTCAGGAACCAACGTTTGTGGGTTCAAACCTATCCGAGGTCGACAGATTTTTACTGGGCGATAGAAATCCATGGCACAATTTTATTTGTAAAAGAAGTACATCTGTCGGTCTCATGCCTATTGTGGGATCTAAAAGAACCCTGGAAATTATGTGAAAATAACTTTCCAGCAAAATTGGTTGGCTTTTTTGCGATCGCTAGTGGAAATCCCTCTTTTTCTAAGAAAGTTTCGGGAATTACTTTCGAGGGTTAATGTCAGGAAGGGTATCTTAGGTAAAACAGGTCCACCAAAACAAATATGGCGAGTTCTTGTGACTTGCAAATAGGGTCGACCCCGTACGAGCGGGAAAATATGAGTAGGACAAGAAGTCCAAGTAGCTTTTGCAAAAGGTGACATGGCGGTCTAGGGGTAAGGTGTCGGACTTCTGTACTGGGGTCCGGGGTTCAATACTCGGTCCCGGCACAGATTTATCTGATCACCAAACCCTTCCCTCACCTCTGACAAGACATCTTGTGAATGTGGGGAATACCAGGCCTCCACCGTGGTTCGGATCCCACGTTAAACTGTAGGTCCTCCATTATCATCTCACAATCACCCTACCATTACACATTAGCGTAAGTACGTGCAACCCGAATGGGTAGTAAGACGCGGTGCTAATAATAATAATAATAATAATAATAATAATAATAATAACTTTTGTAAAACTATCGAATACGGTCCTTCCTGCCAGACAATATATTTGTCACTTGAGTTTTTCTGGGATTTTTTTAATTTAGTTTTCATCATATCGAGTGTCAAATAGCGTACCCATTAACATTTCAAAAAATTATTTTAGGTTATTTTTGTGTTCCCTAATTTAAAATAAACCCTATGATGTAACCTTAACTTTACTATCAATGATTTGAATCGTCATTTTCCCAGTATTTATACTCACTGTGAATATTTTACAAACAAGTCAATTTGTATAACAACATTAACAATAACTTATTTCAATCCCTGGTCGTAGTCGTCTCTTATCTTTGAATGAAAGTATGATGTATCTATTAGAAACAAATTTGTCAATTGGCGTAACTCACAAATTAATTCAGGCGTAACCATCAAACCATACATGTAGTCAGTCGTACAAGCCACCAATCTTAAGTAATAAAATATTAATAACTATTGATTGAATTTTATTATTTTAATATCTGTATAATCAAACGCGATTAATATTTATTTTATAACAAAAACAATTTCGTAAATAAGTTTTTATTCAGTTTTTATTTAGTTTTTTTAAAATTGTGTGCTTTGAGGATTACCTCCTTTGTCCTTCCTTTATACTCTTGATAATATAGTTAGCAGTTTTCTTTATGATTACATTTAATGCAATTAAAGGTGATGCATTATTATTATTATTATTATTATTATTAGCACCGCGTATTACTACTCATTCGGGCTATACGCACTTACGCTAATGTGTAATGGAAGGGTGATTGTGAGATGAAATGAAGGACCTACAGTTTAACGTGGAATCCGAACCAAGGTGGTGGCCTGGCATTCCCAAGGTGATGCATTCAAAGCAAACTTTGTTAAAGTGTTTTATTAGATACCTTATTTAATTTGCACAGCTCATATCTAAAAAAAAAATCTTAAGATTAAACCAAGAGCATGGTAATAGTCGTGTTTTTACACAAACCATGCTTATATGTATAAAAATGGGGCTAAATTTGGTATTTAGACCTTGGTCGTCTGGCCTTACCGCTTTGTGTACTATTTACACAGTCGCTTAGTAAAATGTCAACTGAAAATACGTGTTATTTCAATGAATTATTTCCACTGTGGACTAATACAGAAATCTCCGTGGCTTAAAGTCATTGTTGTATTGAAGTGCACTTTTTTTTTAACAAGTGATTATATTGTAGAATAACTAAATGTCGCCTGTATAGCTCAGTCGGCAGAGTGTTTGAACTGCTAAACCAGATAATCAGAGCTCAAAAATATAGCAGGGTGATATTTTTATATATATTTATACAATCTCTCCATCATAAATGTCAGCTAAGACAACCTTTAAAAACAATACTTACATACAAAACATTTAATCAACATTTTATTGAACAAACCAGCCGTGGGTAAACCACGGCCTGCAGGCCTCGACTTTAATTTATTCAGCCCGCACACAAATTTAAACTTTCATGATTTGATTAACCAAAATGACAAATTCAATTAAATACATAACCAGTGAGTGTTTTTGAACATGTGAACAAATGAACAAGATCGTTTATAATCTTATATGTGCACAATCATAAGCTTATTTTTATGGTAATTACGGTAGTTACATGACTAATAAATGTATTTTTTATGAAACTAAAGTTCATTATTTAGTAAATTAAAATGTTGGTAGCACGCGGCCCGCTAGAGACCTCGGTCGGGGAGAAAGGTTGGCCCATCTTGATGATTTAAGCTGACATTTTGGTTTAAGGTTGAAGAAGAGGTGTACCTAGGCATACACATAGAGTTTTGCCAACCGTTGGACAATTATTCATTAATTTTAGCGGTAAAAACCTAATCAACCCAACTAAGTTCATGCCGAAATAAGTTGTTATAAAACTTCCTTGGTTCTCATAGAAATATATTTGGTCAGTAAAAACTAAAGTAAATGTATGTGTAAAAAGAAAATACTATATATTTTTTATTTACAACAGAAGAAATATAATCTCCTGCCCTTGTGAACTTTATAAAATAAGTTAAAACTAATTAATGGTTCTCCGTTTTTTATTTTTTTAAATATACCTCTTATTTTTATCTTTGCGCGTCAAATTATACTACTAAAAATTACTCTCAAAAAAGCCTATAAGAATGCGAGCTCATATTTAAAGTTATCGTCAAACCTGTTTAGGTGAGCCTGTCGTTCATCCCACACGCCCACCAATGTGGATGGATATGTTTATATTCCAAATAAACTCCTGTAATCATGTTGAGTGTTCCCTTTTCACAGCTTGTAGCAGACCAAGTAAACACCCCTCCCCCCACCCCCCCATCCAGACTACCTGCTAGCCCGAATACCCTCATCACGAATACTGGGCTTGTTTACTATATTAGGGAGAAACCCACGATCTAAGCTATATCGTCATTCCTATGCAGCACTTGGAATATTGGTATTTTAGGTCAGTGGTCAAAGGTTGATATTCTCTTCAAACAACCTATCGAACCGGCCTTGAATTCAACTTTTCAGCATAACAAACCAAATCATCCGTTAAATCTGCTGGCAAAAAACACCTATCCATGGTATGAGGGGGTCGCATTTCAGAAAATTCAACTTATGTCAGAAAACTCAACAAAAATAAAATTAAGATCAAATAAAATTTTAAAACCTATTAGCTTTACATCTTATATTGAAGTCACTTTCATAATTGATGAAAACTGCATGTCTAAAAGCCGTGACATCTCGGGTGTTTGTTCTTTTACATAAAATACAGCAACAGTTCACACATGTATGTGCTGCCAAACATTTCATATATTTATTTACAAAACAATGTTTGTATCCGATTCAGTGACCGCATAAACTAACGTGTTACTCTTGCAGAAGACTAGACTGCTGATGACTGGGAAATCGAGGTTCGAATCTTGGTCGCATATACCGAGGGTGGCTTTACCTAGATGTTTCTCCAATTTTCCATCACGCAAATATGCGTACACTTCCTCAAAATATAACCTTCCTAATCCTTTAAACCATTAGCGTAATTAGTAAATAAGCGTAGAGCCCGAACGGCTAGTAAGACGCGGTGCTAAAAAAAAATCTACAATCCTGGTGAGTAACGAGTAAATGTTTGTTGAAGAAACCTCACTTTCTTGATTTCCCCAAATAATGATCATTTCTAAATGTCATATTAGAGGATGTATATCTGTTACGTTTATAATAAGATGAATTGGGCTGCATTGTATGTTAGCACATCGAAAGGCCCGCGTGGGCTGTACAAAATCGTGGATCAGGCCACATTTGTCATGTCTACTTTAGATTAGTCGACTGCTAACAAAACACAACTCTCTTCGGTGGCCGCGTGGTCTAAGGCGTCATTATCGCTGTAAACTTAGACTTCAGGTGACGAGGAGATAGAGGTCAATATCTCATTAGTTTTATTTGTTAGCACTGCGTATAACTAATTACACTAATGGGTTAGGGATTAGGAAGGATTAATTTAGAGTAAGTACACCCGCATTTGCGTAGAGGGAGAGTAAAAATCAATAATGAAGTTAAACATCCGGGGGAGAGGTGTCCTCTAAATTGCTAAACTATTAGAGAAAAACTTTATCTTTCTTAGGTAAACATTGCGTTCGTTTGTGCGCGCAATTTGGGTGTTGGGAGAGTTTATTTCAAAAATAAAATTAATTTTAATCTATTGAGTGCAAGAATTGCCTTGAGATTGCCATAGTTTAGTTCAAGATTGTATGGGGAGGAACTTTAAACATATTGCTCGTCGGATGGTGAACGTCCTAATTTGATATAGTTTTGATGAGGCTTACCTACTTACCCGTACGAAAGATGGGTAAAACAGCTAGTCATAATGGATACTGTTCTTTTTATGCCTAGATAATTAAATTTAATCTCAATTAGTAGTAAACAATATGTTGTTGTTTATAATTAGTTTGGCTTCTTAACCTAACTTCACTTGTTAATTTAGTTAATATGTACAAATTGGTTACTAAATCATATATTTGAAATATTTATTTCATGAAATTTATTGTTTTTACTTTACCGATTGTAGTGACAAAACCAAATCTATACTTATAAAATAACATGTCCTAATTGATTGACTGACTGACTGACTGACTGATTCATCATCGCCGAGCGCAAACTATCAAGGCTACAAGCATGAAATTCGGACTGTATATTCATTTTGTTATGTAGGCACCCACTAAGAAAGGATTTTAGAAAATTCCACCCCAAAGGGGTCAAAATAGGGGATGATAATATGTATGA